>JAODUO010006487.1:0-24610 GCA_025642075.2 Ridgeia piscesae
CTGTAATAAATGCATGAAGACTATCATACATAAATATCCACCACTGTATACAGCCATGTTCATATCATCCATTCAGCAGAGTAAACAGGAGCAATGTAGAATAAACAAAATTACTCAATGTCTCTCACAGATGGGCTGATAAGGGCATAATCTTATATGGGCATAAACTTATAAGGGCGAAACCCTTTAAAAAAAGCATAGCTTATACGGGCAAAACCCTTTATAAGGGCATAACGTGATATTGCGCAATCCAAAATATCTTCCAAAATCACAACCACTAGCAACCATATTAAATTTACATGGCGATGGCGTGGTTGTTGATATATTGGCCATCATGCTGTCCGATTCTATTATAATATACAGTGAGATCAGTGTGCAGTAGTGACTGTTTCACTCAGTAGGTGTCGCAAGTTTAAAACAATTTCTTTGTCTCATAGTTATCTGAATAATACGATTATCTTAATGTCCCTCATCGATAACACAAAACCATCACATCATATATATTGTCATTTTTAGATTGCTTATTAGCCAGAGAAAAAAGTTTACATTTAATTATTAACCTAAATATATGTTCTGTTCAGGTATGGGAAGGCTGTGACTGAGAACTCTTTTGTTTAGGAGATAGATAAATATCTACCACCATTGCGACGTTATGTAGAAACTTATGTTTCATGAAGTCAGTGGAACTTTCACTATGAAGATAAGAAGGTTGAAATTCTCTCACTGGTCAACTACTGTTTCATCTTTTTCCCTATCACAGCCTGGTCAACTATTGTTCTATTCATCGGGCAATTTTTATCATGCGGGTTTCAGATTCTATTTACATCATTAATCAATCCATTTGTTTCTATAAAGTGTTCCATTTGGCCAAGTTTGTTTTTATACAGCTGGTCAATACTTTTATCACAGTGTCAATACGCTTTCAGTGGTCAGTATTTTTCTATCACAGCTGGTCAACTATTTGTTCTATACAGCTTCAATTACTTGTTCATCACGGTCAAGTATTGTTCTATCACAGCTGGTCAATACTTGTCTATAAAGCTGGTCAACTACTTCATCACAGCTGGTCAAGTACTTGTTATCACAGCTGGTAACTACTTGCCATCACAGCTGGTCAATATTTTTATCACAGCTGGTCAACTACTTGTTTTATCACAGCTGGTCCAGTACTTGTTCTATCACATCTGTAATTATTTTCATCTTTGGGGTAACTACTTGTTCTATCACTTAATTTTTTGGGTTTAATATACTTGGTTTCTACCTCGTCATACAGTGTCTATACTTGTTCTATAAATCTGGTCAACTATTTGTTCTACACTGGTCAATCTTGTTCTATCACAGAGGTCAAATTTTTCACAGTGGTCTGTTCTATCACATCTGGTCAACTACTTGCCACAGCTGGTCAATTTTTTTCTACCCCTTTGGTCGAATGTTCAAAAATTGAAACACTTCATCCACCCATTTTTTCCAAAGGCAACCCCCCTTTTTTCCACCCCGCTCCCGGGGTTTAATGATACCCGGGTTTTTGTCGGTCAACTTTATTTTTTGAAAAAATAAGAGTTTTAATTCTATTAATACTTGTTCTACCCACATGGTTAACTATGTGTTCCAACTTGTCACGTAGTTTTCTAACAGAGAGCTGAGTTTGGTTCCACTGCAGTTTTCCCGTCAACCTTTTCAAAAGTTGTTCCATCACATCAGGTCAAGTTTCTGATCGACCACAGCTGATCAAGTACCGTTTAATGTAGCGTTGTCAATACTCGCCGGTAGTGCCGTACCGCTCGCTCAGCCAAGCCACTGTTCAAAAGTCACACTGAACTACTTCGGGAGTAATATGTGCCAGTCGTGACGGCCTTCCTACAACCCTTCTCCAGTAGGGTCACTGAATTGTTTTCCGAAATGATCCGTGAATGCGCATTGAGTTCGGCTGTGTCGCATATCACCCCCGGGGTCTGCCCCCTCGTCTTGTTTTGGTGCTGCGAGCTTTTCGACGCATAGCGTGTAGGACGGTGTTGCGCTGACGCTTCAATTCACCTCGGCGGTGATCACTATCGAATAATATGCCAGCGTATGATCGCGAGTCGGTCAATAGCTGTGTGTGTAACCCCTTTAATTCCAATGCATAAGAGTGCTTGTTTCCAAAACTAGATAACCGCCGTGTCTTTTTTCCTAAAATGCAATACATCCTATTTATCCAATCAGTGACATTTAAAGACATACCTTTTCTACCTTGCTAATCCACCATACTCCGTTGTGTATCAATCAATTTGATGATAACTGGATTTGTTTATTGACTTTGAGATCAATCAATACTTTTGTGTCATTCATCTCTCAGCTTGGTTTCTAGGGATGTAGGCGCAGTAGGAGTTACCTAATTATATAGATATATATTATTATATAGTGCAGTCCTCAGAACTGCTCAAAGCACTTTACACTTTACTTCCCTGGCAGACCTGTTCAATCTAACACCATCTCTGCTTCTCTGGGAAGAACGAATTAGGCCGGGAGACAGGTCCAGCTGTCAGGATGTTTTCTGCTATTTTTTACTAGTATTTCCTGATAACTGAGACACTGGCCCATAACAATTTCGTAATGCCCCTCCCAACTCGAGGCCTTTTGGCCTCAGGGGGCTAGAACCCCCTTTTGTGGCTTGAAATGAAGTAAATTCAAATATTTTTCACTGTGGGGCCAGACATAGCTGTAGAGACACACTATTTGGCAGAAAGAATCCTGCGTTATAGGGAAAGGTGGCAGTGTATGATGTAGGGGTTTGCCCCAATTCAATTCCACAGTATGAACTATTGAATCCCCTTAAAACTAAAACAATCGTCCACCGCCTGACAATTTAGTGTCATACATGAATAGTTACAAGTCTTTCTGTGTAATATATGGCCATTTTTTTTTCACAGAAAGGTCCCACTATCATTACTTCGATTTGATACCAAGGGACCCCTATGTCTCGCACATTATGCCTGCTGTGGGTGAAAACATAACCTACCCCCTAAATCACTGAAATTTTAAATATTGCATGTTGGGTCTTCTAATGCGCTACTATCTTTATTGTACTGATACTAATCATGATCAAGATGTTGGTTTAATGTATCACATATTTGTTCAGTTTGATTGTGCGCATTTAAATTATACTGTAGGTCAAGGTCAATAATAAAAGTCAAGGTCAATGCGTGTTATCCCGCGCATTGACTGCGCGGGCGGGAAAATCAAACTAAGCTTGACAATGTGGCAAGTAGTATATCATTTTGAAGCTCTGCATCTCCTGGTGTCGAATCTTGAACAATGTTTCTTCGTATAATTACGCCCGCTGTAGGTGAAAACCCTAACGCGCCCTCTAAATCACAGACATTCTTTTTATCGAATATCCGGTCTTCTAATGCGCTACTATCTTTAGTGCATCGACACTAACGATAATCTTGACTTAATGTTGTTTTAATTTTGTTAAGTTTGATTATTTACATTACTATCAATGAATTATACTGAAATTCAAGGTCACCGGTGAATTTCAAGGTCAATGTGTTTTCACCCCGCTCATGACTGTGCTGGCGCGAAAATGAAATGCTTCCCCATATGCATGTAATACCTCATTTTCTGCATTCTAGTGTCTAATTTGGACTCATATAATTATCGCCCCCCAAGTCACTGAATTTTATTATCGAATATTGGTCTTCTATGTGCTACTATCTTAAATGTAGTGAAAATAATCATGATTTCGTGTTGATTTAATGCTTTTCAATGTTATTCAGTTTGATTGTGCATTTGAATTATATGAAAGTCAAGGTCAACGATTAAAGTCAAGGTCAGTGTGTTTTACCCCCGAGCATTTAACAGGGGCCAAACAAACGTAATTTGACCATGGCCATGCAGTATTAATTTTAATGTAATGTTTTCAATTTGTTAAAATGTTTAAATTAACCGTGTGAGGAAACAATTATTTGCCCAGGTGTGAAACCAATAAAAAAAACCACGTTTTTAAAACAACTAGTACTTGGAAACCAAAAGCCTGGGGATAGAACAAGTATTGACCCTTGAAAACAATATTGAAGCTGGGGTGGAACAAGAAAATTAACCAGTGTAAAGGAACAATTATTTGGACCAGCTGTGATAAAAATAAACCCCCAAGTTGTAAAGGAACAAGTATTGGACCAGTGTGATAGAACAAGTATTGCCCTTCTGTGATAGAACAAGTAGTTGACCAGCTGTGATAGAACAAGTAGTTGACCAGATGTGATAGAACAAGTACTGGACCAGCTGTGATAGAACAAGTAATTGACCAGCTGTGATAGAACAAGTAGTTGACCAGATGTGATAGAACAAGTACTGGACCAGCTGTGATACAACAAGTAGTTGACCTTCTGTGATAGAACAAGTAGTTGACCAGCTGTGATAGAACAAGTAGTTGACCAGATGTGATAGAACAAGTACTAGACAAGCTGTGATAGAACAAGTAGTTGACCAGCTGTGATATAACAAATACTTGACCAGCTGTGATAGAACAAGTAGTTAACCAGCTGTGATAGAAAAAATAATTCACCAGATGTGATAGAACAAGTACTGGACCAGCTGTGATAGAGCAAGTATTTGACCAGCTGTGATAGAACAAGTAGTTGACCAGCTGTGATAGAACAAGTAGTTGACCAGCTGTGATAGAGCAAGTACTTGACCAGCTGTGATAGAACAAGTAGTTGACCAGCTGTGATAGAACAAGTACTTGACCAGCTGTGATAGAACAAATACTTGACCAGTTGTGATAGAGCAAGTAGTTGACCAGCTGTGATAGAGCAAGTAGTTGACCAGCTGTGATAGAACAAATACTTGACCAGCTGTGATAGAGCAAGTAGTTGATCAGCTGTGATAGAGCAAGTAGTTGACCAGCTGTGATAGAACAAGCACTTGACCAGATGAGATAGAACAAGTAGTTGACCAGCTGTGATAGAACAAGTACTGAACCAGCTGTGATAGAACAAGCACTTGACCAGATGAGATAGAACAAGTAGTTGACCGGGGATGGTTAAAAATTAAGAACAAGTTCCCGGGGAAAAACCCAGCTGTGATAGAACAAGGGTTAAGGTTTGACCAGCTGTGGGGGAACTGTACAACCTTCTTATCTTCATAGTGAAGAGTTCCACTGACTTCATGAAACATAAGTTTCTACATAACGTCGCAATGGTGGTAGATATTTATCTATCTCCTAAACAAAAGAGTTCTCAGTCACAGCCTTCCCATACCTGAACAGAACAATATTTAGGTTAATAATTAAATGTAAACTTTTTTCTCTGGCTAATAAGCAATCTAAAAATGACAATATATATGATGTGATGGTTTTGTGTTATCGATGAGGGACATTAAGATAATCGTATTATTCAGATAACTATGAGACAAAGAAATTGTTTTAAACTTGCGACACCTACTGAGTGAAACAGTCACTACTGCACACTGATCTCACTGTATATTAAAATTAGAATCGGACAGCATGATGGCCAATATATCAACAACCACGCCATCGCCATGTAAATTTAATATGGTTGCTAGTGGTTGTGATTTTGGAAGATATTTTGGATTGCGCAATATCACGTTATGCCCTTATAAAGTTATGCCCGTATAAGCGTATGCTTTTTAAGGTTACGCCCTTATAAGTTTATGCCCATATAAGATTATGCCCTTATCAGCCCATCTGTGAGAGACATTGAGTAATTTTGTTTATTCTACATTGCTCCTGTTTACTCTGCTGAATGGATGATATGAACATGGCTGTATACAGTGGTGGATATTTATGTATGATAGTCTTCATGCATTTATTACAGCATGGTAGGATATTTCCCAGATAAGACCAGACGGTGTCTAATTGAACAGGTCTGCCAGGGAGTAAAATGTAAAGCTCTTTGGGCAGTCATAAGATGGTATAAGACATTTTCTTTATTATATTATTTTATTGAATATATTGTTTATGGCTCCAAGAATGGTTTATTGTAGTATAATTTAACTTACTTTGGAGCTTTATAGTCGAAGATTAGTACGACGTTTCGACACCAGTACAAGAACAAATCCCGTAGCTGACGGGTAGAAACGTCGTACTTATATCTTCGTCTATAACGCTCCAAAGTAAGTTAAATTATACTACAATAAACCATTCTTGGAGCCATAAACAATATATTCAATAAAATAATATAATAAAGAAAATGTCTTATACCATCTTATGACTGCCCAAAGAGCTTTACATTTTACTCCCTGGCAGACCTGTTCAATTAGACACCGTCTGGTCTTATCTGGGAAGTATCCTACCATGCTGTAATAAATGCATGAAGACTATCATACATAAATATCCACCACTGTATACAGCCATGTTCATATCATCCATTCAGCAGAGTAAACAGGAGCAATGTAGAATAAACAAAATTACTCAATGTCTCTGCATACTCTTATACGGGCATACACTTATAAGGGCGTAACCTTAGAAAGCATAGACTTATACGGGCATAACCTTATAAGGGCATAACGTTGATATTGCGCAATCCAAAATATCTTCCAAAATCACAACCACTAGCAACCATTTTAAATTTACATGGCGATGGCGTGGTTGTTGATATATTGGCCATCATGCTGTCCGATTCTAATATAATATACAGTGAGATTAGTGTGCAGTAGTGACTGTTTCACTCAGTAGGTGTCGCAAGTTAAAAAAAATTCTTTGTCTCATAGTTATCTGAATAATACGATTATCTTAATGTCCCTCATCGATAACACAAAACCATCACATCTATATGTGTCATACTTCAAAACTCAATATATTGTCATTTTTAGATTGCTTTTTAGCCAGAGAAAAAAGTTTACATTTAATTATAAACCTAAATATCTGTACTGTTCAGGTATGGGAAGGCTGTGACTGAGAACTCTTTTGTTTAGGAGATAGATAAATATCTACCACCATTGCGACGTTATGTAGAAACTTATGTTTCATGAAGTCAGTGGAACTCTTCACTACGAAGATAAGAAGGTTGTACAGTTCCCCCACAGCTGGTCCAGTACTTGTTCTATCACAGCTGGTCAACTACTTGTTTTATCACAGCTGGTCAACTACTTGTTCTATCACAGCTGGTCAACTACTTGTTCTATCACAGCTGGTCCAGTACTTGTTCTATCACAGCTGGTCCAGTACTTGTTCTATCACAGCTGGTCAACTACTTGTTTTATCACAGCTTGTCTAGTACTTGTTCTATCACATCTGGTCAACTACTTGTTCTATCACAGCTGGTCCAGTACTTGTTCTATCACTGCTGGTCAACTACTTGCTCTATCACAGTTGGTCAACTACGTGTTGTATCACAGCGGGTCAACTACTTGTTCTATCACAGCTGGTCAACTACTTGCTCTATCACAGCTGGTCCAGTATTTGTTGTATCACAGCTGGTCAACTACTTGTTCTATCACATCTGGTCAACTACTTGTTCTATCACAGCTGGTCCAGTACTTGTTCTATCACAGCTGGTCAACTACTTGTTTTATCACAGCTTGTCTAGTACTTGTTCTATAACAGCTGGTCCAGTACTTGTTCTACCACATCTGGTCAACCACTTGTTCTAGCT
Organism: Ridgeia piscesae; assembly: GCA_025642075.2. Lineage (NCBI taxonomy): Eukaryota > Metazoa > Annelida > Polychaeta > Sabellida > Siboglinidae > Ridgeia > Ridgeia piscesae. Next base: position 7,596 of record JAODUO010006487.1, read on the forward strand.
CCCAGCTGTTCCAGTACTTGTTCTACCATAGCTGGTCCAGTACTTGTTCTATCACAGCTGGTCCAGTACTTGTTCTATCACAGCTGGTCCAGTACTTGTTCTATCACAGCTGGTCCAGTACTTGTTCTATCACAGCTGGTCAACTATTTGTTTTATCACAGCTTGTCTAGTACTTGTTCTATCACAGCTGGTCAACCACTTGTTCTATCACAGCTGGTCCAGTACTTGTTCTATCACAGCTCGTCAACTACTTGTTCTATCACAGCTGGTCAACCACTTGTTCTATCACAGCTTGTCTAGTACTTGTTCTATCACAGCTCGTCAACTACTTGTTCTATCACAGCTGGTCCAGTACTTGTTCTATCACAGCTGGTCCAGTACTTGTTCTATCACAGCTGGTCCAGTACTTGTTCTATCACAGCTGGTCCAGTACTTGTTCTATCACAGCTGGTCCAGTACTTGTTCTATCACAGCTGGTCCAGTACTTGTTCTATCACAGCTGGTCAACTATTTGTTTTATCACAGCTTGTCTAGTACTTGTTCTATCACAGCTGGTCAACCACTTGTTCTATCACAGCTGGTCCAGTACTTGTTCTATCACAGCTCGTCAACTACTTGTTCTATCACAGCTGGTCAACCACTTGTTCTATCACAGCTTGTCTAGTACTTGTTCTATCACAGCTCGTCAACTACTTGTTCTATCACAGCTGGTCCAGTACTTGTTCTATCACAGCTGGTCCAGTACTTGTTCTATCACAGCTGGTCCAGTACTTGTTATATCACAGCTGGTCAACTACTTGTTCTATCACAGCTGGTCCAGTACTTGTTCTATCACAGCTGGTCAACTACTTGTTCTATCACAGCTGGTCAACTACTTGTTTTATCACAGCTTGTCTAGTACTTGTTCTATCACAGCTGGTCCAGTACTTGTTCTATCACAGCTGGTCAACCACTTGTTCTATCACAGCTGGTCCAGTACTTGTTCTATCACAGCTGGTCAACTACTTGTTTTATCACAGCTGGTCATCTACTTGTTCTATCACAGCTGGTCAACTACTTGCTCTATCACAGCTGGTCAACTACTTGCTCTATCACAGCTGGTCAAGTATTTGTTCTATCACAGCTGGTCAAGTACTTGTTCTATCACAGCTGGTCAACTACTTGTTCTATCACAGCTGGTCAAGTATTTGTTATATCACAGCTGGTCAACTACTTGTTCTATCACAGCTGGTCCAGTATTTGTTCTATCACAGATGGTCAACTACTTGTTCTATCACAGCTGGTCAACTACTTGTTCTATCACAGCTGGTCAACTACTTGTTCTATCACAGCTGGTCAACTACTTGCTCTATCACATATGGTCAACTAATTGTTCTATCACAGCTGGTCAACTACTTGTTCTATCACATATGGTCAACTACTTGTTCTATCACAGCTGGTCACTCTACTTGTTCTATCACAGCTGGTCAACTACTTGTTATATCACAAATGGTCAACTACTTGTTCTATCACATATGGTCAACTACTTGTTCTATCACAGCTGGTCAACTACTTGTTCTATCACAGCTGGTCAAATACTTGTTCTATCACAGCTGGTCAACTACTTGTTCTATCACATATGGTCAACTACTTGTTCTATCACAGCTGGTCAACTACTTGTTCTATCACAGCTGGTCCAGTACTTGTTCTATCACTGCTGGTCAACTACTTGCTCTATCACAGTTGGTCAACTACGTGTTGTATCACAGCGGGTCAACTACTTGTTCTATCACAGCTGGTCAACTACTTGCTCTATCACAGCTGGTCCAGTATTTGTTGTATCACAGCTGGTCAACTACTTGTTCTATCACATCTGGTCAACTACTTGTTCTATCACAGTTGGTCCAGTACTTGTTCTATCACAGCTGGTCAACTACTTGTTTTATCACAGCTTGTCTAGTACTTGTTCTATAACAGCTGGTCCAGTACTTGTTCTACCACATCTGGTCAACCACTTGTTCTAGCTCCCAGCTGTTCCAGTACTTGTTCTACCATAGCTGGTCCAGTACTTGTTCTATCACAGCTGGTCCAGTACTTGTTCTATCACAGCTGGTCCAGTACTTGTTCTATCACAGCTGGTCCAGTACTTGTTCTATCACAGCTGGTCAACTATTTGTTTTATCACAGCTTGTCTAGTACTTGTTCTATCACAGCTGGTCAACCACTTGTTCTATCACAGCTGGTCCAGTACTTGTTCTATCACAGCTCGTCAACTACTTGTTCTATCACAGCTGGTCAACCACTTGTTCTATCACAGCTTGTCTAGTACTTGTTCTATCACAGCTCGTCAACTACTTGTTCTATCACAGCTGGTCCAGTACTTGTTCTATCACAGCTGGTCCAGTACTTGTTATATCACAGCTGGTCAACTACTTGTTCTATCACAGCTGGTCCAGTACTTGTTCTATCACAGCTGGTCCAGTACTTGTTCTATCACAGCTGGTCAACTACTTGTTTTATCACAGCTTGTCTAGTACTTGTTCTATCACAGCTGGTCCAGTACTTGTTCTATCACAGCTGGTCAACCACTTGTTCTATCACAGCTGGTCCAGTACTTGTTCTATCACAGCTGGTCAACTACTTGTTTTATCACAGCTGGTCAACTCTACTTGTTCTATCACAGCTGGTCAACTACTTGCTCTATCACAGCTGGTCAACTACTTGCTCTATCACAGCTGGTCAAGTATTTGTTCTATCACAGCTGGTCAAGTACTTGTTCTATCACAGCTGGTCAACTACTTGTTCTATCACAGCTGGTCAAGTATTTGTTCTACAGCTGGTCAACTACTTGTTCTATCACAGCTGGTCCAGTATTTGTTCTATCACAGATGGTCAACTACTTGTTCTATCACAGCTGGTCAACTACTTGTTCTATCACAGCTGGTCCAGTATTTGTTCTATCACAGCTGGTCAACTACTTGCTCTATCACATATGGTCAACTACTTGTTCTATCACAGCTGGTCAACTACTTGTTCTATCACATATGGTCAACTACTTGTTCTATCACAGCTGGTCACTCTACTTGTTCTATCACAGCTGGTCAACTACTTGTTATATCACAAATGGTCAACTACTTGTTCTATCACATATGGTCAACTACTTGTTCTATCACAGCTGGTCAACTACTTGTTCTATCACAGCTGGTCAAATACTTGTTCTATCACAGCTGGTCAACTACTTGTTCTATCACATATGGTCAACTACTTGTTCTATCACAGCTGGTCAACTACTTGTTCTATCACAGCTGGTCAACTACTTGTTCTATCACAGTTGGTCCAGTACTTGTTCTATAACAGCTGGTCAACTACTTGTTCTATCACAGCTGGTCCAGTACTTGTTCTACCACATCTGGTCAACCACTTGTTCTAGCTCCCAGCTGTTCCAGTACTTGTTCTACCACAGCTGGTCCAGTACTTTTTCTATAACAGCTGGTCCAGTACTTGTTCTATCACAGCTGGTCAACTACTTGTTTTATCACAGCTTGTCTAGTACTTGTTCTATCACAGCTGGTCAACCACTTGTTCTATCACAGCTGGTCCAGTACTTGTTCTATCACAGCTGGTCAACTACTTGTTTTATCACAGCTGGTCAACTACTTGTTCTATCACAGCTGGTCAACTACTTGCTCTATCACAGCTGGTCAAGTATTTGTTCTATCACAGCTGGTCAACTACTTGCTCTATCACAGCTGGTCAACTACTTGCTCTATCACAGCTGGTCAAGTATTTGTTCTATCACAGCTGGTCAAGTACTTGTTCTATCACAGCTGGTCAACTACTTGTTCTATCACAGCTGGTCAAGTATTTGTTATATCACAGCTGGTCAACTACTTGTTCTATCACAGCTGGTCCAGTATTTGTTCTATCACAGATGGTCAACTACTTGTTCTGTCACAGCTGGTCAACTACTTGTTCTATCACAGCTGGTCAACTACTTGTTCTATCACAGCTGGTCAACTACTTGCTCTATCACATATGGTCAACTACTTGTTCTATCACAGCTGGTCAACTACTTGTTCTATCACATATGGTCAACTACTTGTTCTATCACAGCTGGTCACTCTACTTGTTCTATCACAGCTGGTCAACTACTTGTTATATCACAAATGGTCAACTACTTGTTCTATCACAGCTGGTCAACTACGTGTTCTATCACATATGGTCAACTACTTGTTCTATCACAGCTGGTCAACTACTTGTTCTATCACAGCTGGTCAACTACTTGTTCTATCACAGCTGGTCAACTACTTGTTCTATCACATATGGTCAACTACTTGTTCTATCACAGCTGGTCACTCTACTTGTTCTATCACAGCTGGTCAACTACTTGTTATATCACAAATGGTCAACTACTTGTTCTATCACATATGGTCAACTACTTGTTCTATCACAGCTGGTCAACTACTTGTTCTATCACAGCTGGTCAACTACTTGTTCTATCACAGCTGGTCCAGTACTTGTTCTATCACAGCTGGTCAACTACTTGTTCTATCACAGAAGGTCAACTACTTGTTCTATCACAGCTGGTCAACTACTTGTTCTATCACAGCTGGTCAACTACTTGTTCTATCACAGCTGGTCCAGTACTTGTTCTATCGCAGATGGTCAACTACTTGTTCTATCACAGATGGTCAACTACTTGTTCTATCACAGCTGGTCAACTACTTGTTCTATCACAGCTGGTCCAGTACTTGTTCTATCGCAGCTGGTCAACTACTTGTTCTATCACAGCTGGTCCAGTACTTGTTCTATCACAGCTGGTCAACTACTTGTTCTATCACAGATGGTCAACTACTTGTTCTATCACAGATGGTCAACTACTTGTTCTATCACAGCTGGTCAACTACTTGTTCTATCACAGCTGGTCCAGTACTTGTTCTATCGCAGATGGTCAACTACTTGTTCTATCACAGATGGTCAACTACTTGTTCTATCACAGCTGGTCAACTACTTGTTCTATCACAGCTGGTCCAGTACTTGTTCTATCGCAGATGGTCAACTACTTGTTCTATCACAGATGGTCAACTACTTGTTCTATCACAGCTGGTCAACTACTTGTTCTATCACAGCTGGTCCAGTACTTGTTCTGTCACAGCTGGTCAACTACTTGTTCTATCACAGCTGGTCAACTACTTGTTCTATCTCATCTGGTCCAGTACTTGTTCCCTCACAACTTGTGGTGTATTTATGATATCACAGCTGGTCAAGTAATTGTCCGGTCACAGCTGGTCATTTACTTGTTCCATCACAGCTAATCAAGTAGTTGTTAATTCATAGCTGGTCAAGTACTTGTTCCATCCACATAGTTAACTATGTGTTCCAACTTGTCACGTAGTTGTTCTAACAGAGCAGACTGAGTTTGTGTTCCACTGCAGTTGGTTCCGTCACACCTTATCAAAGAGTTGTTCCATCACATCAGGTCAAGTACATGATCGACCACAGCTGATCAAGTACCCGTTGCAATGTAGCGTTGTCAATACTCGGCCGGTATATCGCCGTACCCGCTCGCTCAGCCAGCCACTGTTGAAAAGTCGCTCTGAACTACTTCGGGAGTAATATGTGCCAGTCGTGACGGCCTTCCTACAACCCTTCTCCAGTAGGGTCACTGAATTGAAATGATCCGTGATATTGAGTTCGGCTGTGTCGCATATCACACGTCTGGCATCTCCCCAGAGGTTGGCAACATCTGACCCTCCTGTTTAGTACAAAGTACAAGTTATACTGTGACAGTCCCTGGGAAGCACTGCAGGAGATAAGCATCCCCTAACATCTTGCTTTGTAATTTTAGAAGCCAGGCCATATGCCCCACCTGTACTGTTTGCTCTGTCAGTATGGTGTGAATGACTGGTCATATTTCCAACATCCAGAATCGACTGGGTCTGGGCGGTTAGCTGCTAAATCCCTGTCTAGTATTATGTTTAATTAAGTGCAAACTGTAAACCTGTCTAAATCCACAACTATTTGTGTTTGTCCCATCCAGACATGGGGTCAAATACATTGAAATTTATATTTAAATACAAATATTCTTGAGGGATTACAAATACTTTGTATTTAAATACGAATACATTGAAAAGTATCTCAAATACTTCTTCATATATTTTTCAAATACTTTTCATTTTGTATTACTATGTAAATATAAGAAAAGCAACACATATATTGAGACATCTAGTTTATAGGCATAATTAGTGTTTTGCTCATATGATGACAGGCAGACCAGTGCTAGGGAGTATTGTTATTGCTAACTGCATCACAGTGACATCTGACTGAAAGACGTAAAGGCCAAAATATATTGTTTGTATGTTAAGCCAGGAGGTCCATAATAATATAATGCCTATGTTGCACTCAGAAGAGACACTGCTAATCATTGCTAATGTTGTGAGGAAGGCTCAACTTCAAAGTCAGCCAGGAAACCAGAATAAACTGGTGCCAAATTGAAGCCTGACTAAAGAACAAAAGGGGATATTGACCTATGGTCACTGTTAGGTATTAATCCATCCTCTGGCTCTGAGCAATCACAAGTTGTGGTCACTGCAGGGCCATGGGGAAGCCTGCTGTTAAGTGTCTTCATCAGTAATTAGCAATGTTGGGTGAAGTTGCAGTGCATTAAGGTAATCAGTTTGGCAGGCATTACATGTGACAGTGAAAAAGAAATGTTGATACTGACAATGTATTTGAAAAAATATTTGAAAAAGTCAAATACTTTAGGAAAGTATTTAAATACAAATACTTTTAATTCCTAAACATCAAATACAAATACTTAAAACAGTATTTAAATACTTTCAAATACAAATGTATTTGACCCCATGTCTGGACCCACCTGATATACTACATATTTGAATTGGGGATCCATGACATTTTGGTAAAGGATACTTTGGTAATGGACATTTCGGTAATAGACATTTCGGTAACAGGACATTTCGGTAACTAGACAATTCGGTAACTAGACATTTCGGTAACTAGACATTTCGGTAACAATTAAGACATTTTGGTAAAACTACTGAAAATAATCAGAGTCCAGTCTGCCATATTAGGAGGTAACCTGTTGAGATGTCAGTCAGTTAAACCATTTGTAACTTAGGATGGTCCAGACATGGAACTTAGCTTTCTACCAGTAGTCAGGCAAGGTGTAAAGTAGTGCTTGCCTCTGAAGGGAACATGGCTTCCAAATAGCAGTGGTGGTGGCTAAAGTGTTCAACCACTACAGCAAATCACTGGCTAGCAGGACACATTTAAATCCAGACACACATAAGGTGAAGCTATACATGTGAACATGGAGCTATCAACAACAACCAGGGAAAAGCAAAGCTATTGTGGAATGGCTATACCAAGCATACAGAGAAAAATGACATGATAAGGTGGCATTGTACATGTCATGCAAGCAAGCTCTGCCCTGCTAGTGCATACACAGACTTGCTACCAGCATATCCAGTGTTAAAAATTTACCACAACCACTGTCCTGAACCTATGAAGCTAGAGGTAATTTTTTTAAAGAAATATGCCTTTATAGAATATTTATTGGTTTTACCAAAATGCCATGCTACCAAAATGTAGGTTACCAAGATGTCCTATTATCAAAATGTCCTATTACCGAAATGTCCAGTTACCGAAATGTCCTGTTACCAAAATGTCCTGTGACCGAAATGTCCTGTTACCGAAATGTCAGTTACCAAAACGTCCATTACCAAAGTGTCCTTTACCGAAATGTCTGGATACCTTGAATTGGATACTCTTTTGAATATGCCCCCCTGGTTTTGAAGTGTTGTTATTGTAATGTATTTGATCATGTGTATTTGAAATTTGTAAATGCCTCATATTTGTATTTGATTCAGAAACCATAAATTAAGTTATTAATCCAGCGTTAAATGACTCATCCAATACCTGAGAAAGTCGTCTAATTATTAATAATAATAACACCTGGATAGTGGATAGCAGTAATCAGTTAGAACATTAGTGACACAACAACAGAACAAGAATGACACCTAGGGATTCCATGAAAGTCGCCTTTATGTTAGAAACAGGATATTCATTAAAGTAATCATGAAAGTAATCATGATTACATTGTAAAGTAATCGTACTCGAGTATATTGTAAAGTAATCGTACTCGAGTACATTTGTTTTCTGAGTACTCGTACTCATGCATGTTCAAAGTAATCGTACTCGTACTCGAGTACATTTGTATTGTACTCACTCCATCTCTGGTATATTGTTAACTGGCAAAATGTCATATTGAGACATCACGCTAATGTGCATGGTGGATCATCTGACTTACTTGCTAAACCATTGGATTAATTTTTTTGAATTACATTAGTGATTTGCACGACACAATGGTTGAGGGTAGAGAATTCCACTCATTGTGGTGGAGAAGAAACTAGTTCCAAATGTTTACCGAGTGTTTACCCGAAGATCTAGTGTTGTATTGGATAGAGTGATCTTGTGGGATATCTACAAGTCCACGTTCCATTTAGTATATTATGCTAGTCTGTTAATATTTCTTCTTGTTTGCTCAGTGTGTCCCCAATATTTCAAGAAACTACAAATAAAGGCAATAATATTGCAAATTTGCAAAGTGATTTTTTTACAGTACATAAGTTATGTCTCATCATAGCTAATTATTCATCCTTTATTGTAAGCCTGTAACATGTAACATGTGCTAGTATCAACGTTGTATGAGTATCTGAACTGATACAGCACACATAATTTGTAATTTGTTCTCTCGTTGAACAAATAACACGAATGATTGAAAACAACATTTGCAATGCTATTTTTTAATGTTTGAATAATATGTTTACTGAAAAATATAGCAGTCATGTTGGCACTTTCAGAGCGGTCAACCTGAAAATAGGAACTGCATGCGTAGCTACGAAACTCGAAAGGCAGTACTTTTGAAGTTATTTAGCGAGTGATATCAAAGTGCCTATATTATCATGACGTCTATGATCTGGCTTGCATTCAGCTGTTTTTTGGTGTTATTGACATGTAGCTTTACCTTATTTTTATGACTCTGTTCATGCAAACGTGATATAAACCATTCAAAGTAGGAAAAATAAAACAAATAATCATGAATAACAATATCGGACGGCCTAACTCGCTTGGACCTAGTTAGCGGCTCCATGATCCCGTGTACATACCTTCTAGAACGTTAACTGTGGTGGACTTTTACGAACAATATCAGTATGTACATAAGTCATCTCGACAGACATCGCAATGTGTCTAATGGTACAAGATTCAAATAATTTAGATACAGAAGACTTAATAATATTTACTAACCTTCTTGCGCGCTTTGATGACTTGGCTACGGCGACGGAAGGATTCGACCGGTAACCCGTTTCGACGACTATCGTTGGTGATTAAATATCGCGCTAATATCGTTTGCACAGCTCCATACTTGAAAACTCGACGTCGCCGACGTTTCTGCGGATCTTGACCCAGTATATACGGTGAGAAACATCCTATTCGAAACAACGTTCTTCGAACGGATGTCCTTCTTCGAAGTTCGCGTATCTTACAACATTGTGTTTACAACGGCGATAGCATTGACGCACGCAATCGGACACGTGACTTTAAGGCCGGTTCTGCGTGCTGAGTGGTCAGACCACGGTCAGACAACAGGAAGAGGCGCATCATGGACGCCTCTATGAAGCCGATGATTTCAGTAAAATTATCCACTTTGGAATTATTTTACTAATAAACCACTGACGTTAAAAATGTGATTACCGTTCAGAATGGTTGCTTTGTATTAGCATATTTGGGTTGTCATCTCATAATGGATAACCAGAGAAAATGTCAATTAGATTATTATTGTGAAAAGACTAGGCACTATAATTTACTCTATGATCCATTCTATACTTTGGCCAGTAGTAGGAACTATGCACTATGTTCACAAATATACCTGCCATTTTCACTACATAAAAATTATAATGGTTCCATGTGTTGTATCTATAAGTAATGATAACTATTTTTTTTTAATTTATAGTGCTACTTTGTTTGATGTTGTATTGTTGCTTCTTATTTGATGCATTAACGTTTATTGCAACATAATTGTATAAAATGTATGCACAGTGTACTTACTTGTGTGTTGATGGATCTAGTTGCCAGTTATCTATCTGTATATGGTTCAGTGCAACCAATACATTCCGAAGCACCAGTTGCTCGAAGCAGAGAATTTCAAATCCGACTTTTCGTAATACACAGCAGTCCACCTGTAATAAAAAATCGAACATTAAGAAATGTTTTATATGAATCATTGCAAACATGGATTATTATTCTGAATGAACATAATTTCACAAAGCATGAATTCTGACACATTTCCTGTATTCATCTCGTCACTAATATCTCTGGGTTCTTTGAAACAAACTCATTATCTATGTTTATATATGAATCCATAAGACACATGCAAAATGATGAGAAGATAACCCTGTAGAAGATAACCCTGTTCAAATAAAATAATCGTAACTGCCTGCCATTGCTGTGTAGGCGGTGCATTTAGATCATGATATATGAATCAATATAGCTGCTATTATTACAAATGTGATGGGTGTCCACACCTGGGGGATGCAAAAAAACAGCAAGGTATTGACTATTCATTTGTATGGATTTTTTTCCACAATAGACACACCTGCACAATTGTGGGACCTGATTCATTAAATTTCATTGGAGCTATTCAATACAATTTATGTTAAATGATAAACCCCACCAAGTCTTAACAAATGTGTTATTACCATAAAACGTAATAAGTGACACATACTTAGTCTAATAGTTGAATGCGGCAAGCCTGAGCCTGAGGTCACTGAGGTGACCCGGCTGGCCCAAGCTAAGCGATCATATTTCGCTTGTCATAATAATACGATCATTACGCAGTCCGGACCTCAGGATAATAATATTTAAGCAATAACAATAATAGACAACTTAATAACCAAAAGGGAAATATTAAGTGCTATGCACGTGAAAGAGCTAATACAAAGCAACCATTCTGAACGGTAATCACATTTTTAACGTCAGTAGTTTATTAGTAAAATAATTCCAAAGTGGATAATTTTACTGAAATCATCGGCTTCATAGAGGCGTCCATGATGCGCCTCTTCCTGTTGTCTGACCGTGGTCTGACCACTCAGCACGCAGAACCGGCCTTAAAGTCACGTGTCCGATTGCGTGCGTCAATGCTATCGCCGTTGTAAACACAATGTTGTAAGATACGCGAACTTCGAAGAAGGACATCCGTTCGAAGAACGTTGCTTCGAATAGGATGTTTCTCACCGTATATACTGGGTCAAGATCCGCAGAAACGTCGGCGACGTCGAGTTTTCAAGTATGGAGCTGTGCAAACGATATTAGCGCGATATTTAATCACCAACGATAGTCGTCGAAACGGGTTACCGGTCGAATCCTTCCGTCGCCGTAGCCAAGTCATCAAAGCGCGCAAGAAGGTTAGTAAATATTATTAAGTCTTCTGTATCTAAATTATTTGAATCTTGTACCATTAGACACATTGCGATGTCTGTCGAGATGACTTATGTACATACTGATATTGTTATTCATGATTATTTGTTTTATTTTATCCTACTTTGAATGGTTTATATCACGTTTGCATGAACAGAGGCATAAAAATAAGGTAAAGCTACATGTCAATAACACACAAAAACAGCTGAATGCAAGCCAGATCATAGACGTCATAGTCAATCCGCATGAACGATAATATAGGCACTTTGATATCACTCGCTAAATAACTTCAAAAGTACTGCCTTTCGAGTTTCGTAGCTACGCATGCAGTTCCTATTTTCAGGTTGACCGCTCTGAAAGTGCCAACATGACTGCTATATTTTTCAGTAAACATATTATTCAAACATAAAAAATAGCATTGCGAATGTTGTTTTCAATCATTCATGTTATTTGTTCAGTGAGAGAACAAATTACAAATTCTGTGTGCTGTATCAGTTCAGATACTCATACAACATTGATACTAGCACATGTTACAAGGATGAATAATTAGCTATGATGAGACATAACTTATGTACTGTAAAAAATCACTTTGCAAATTTGCAATATTGCCTTTATTGGTAGTTTCTTGAAATATTGGGGACACACTGAGCAAACAAGAAGAAATATTAACAGACTAGCATAATATACTAGATGGAACGTGGACTTGTAGATATCCCACAAGATCACTCTATCCAATACAACACTAGATCTTCGGGTAAACACTCGGTAAACATTTGGAACTAGTTTCTTCTCCACCACAATGAGTGGAATTCTCTACCCTCAACCATTGTGTCGTGCAAATCACTAATGTAATTAAAAAATATCCAATGGTTTAGCAAGTAAGTCAGATGATCCACCATGCACATTAGCGTGATGTCTCAATATGACATTTTGCCAGTTAACAATATACCAGAGATGGAGTGAGTACAATACAAATGTACTCGAGTACGAGTACGATTACTTTGAACATGCATGAGTACGAGTACTCAGAAAACAAATGTACTCGAGTACGATTACTTTACAATATACTCGAGTACGAGTACGATTACTTTACAATGTAATCATGATTACTTTCATGATTACTTTAATGAATATCCTGTTTCTAATATAAAGGCGACTTTCATGGAATCCCTAGGTGTCATTCTTGTTCTGTTGTTGTGTCACTAATGTTCTAACTGATTACTGCTATCCACTATCCAGGTGTTATTATTATTAATAATTAGACGACTTTCTCAGGTATTGGATGAATCATTTAACGCTGGATTAATAACTTAATTTATGGTTTCTGAATCAAATACAAATATGAGGCATTTACAAATTTCAAATACACATCATCAAATACATTACAATAACAACACTTCAAAACCAGGGGGGCATATTCAAAAGAGTATCCAATTCAAGGTATCCAGACATTTCGGTAAAGGACACTTTGGTAATGGACGTTTTGGTAACTGACATTTCGGTAACAGGACATTTTGGTAACAGACATTTTGGTAATAGGACATCTTGGTAACCTACATTTTGGTAGCATGGCATTTTGGTAAAACCAATAAATATTCTATAAAGGCATATTTCTTTAAAAAAAATTACCTCTAGCTTCATAGGTTCAGGACAGTGGTTGTGGTCAATTTTTAACACTGGATATGCTGGTAGCAAGTCTGTGTATGCACTAGCAGGGCAGAGCTTGCTTGCATGACATGTACAATGCCACCTTATCATGTCATTTTTCTCTGTATGCTTGGTATAGCCATTCCACAATAGCTTTGCTTTTCCCCTGGTTGTTGTTGATAGCTCCATGTTCACATGTATAGCTTCACCTTATGTGTGTCTGGATTTAAATGTGTCCTGCTAGCCAGTGATTTGCTGTAGTGGTTGAACACTTTAGCCACCACCACTGCTATTTGGAAGCCATGTTCCCTTCAGAGGCAAGCACTACTTTACACCTTGCCTGACTACTGGTAGAAAGCTAAGTTCCATGTCTGGACCATCCTAAGTTACAAATGGTTTAACTGACTGACATCTCAACAGGTTACCTCCTAATATGGCAGACTGGACTCTGATTATTTTCAGTAGTTTTACCGAAATGTCTTAATTGTTACCGAAATGTCTAGTTACCGAAATGTCCTGTTATCGAAATGTCTATTACCGAAATGTCCATTACCAAAGTATCCTTTACCAAAATGTCATGGATCCCCAATTCAAATAATATTATGTAGTATATCAGGTGGGTCCAGACATGGGGTCAAATACATTTGTATTTGAAAGTATTTAAATACTGTTTTAAGTATTTGTATTTGATGTTTAGGAATTAAAAGTATTTGTATTTAAATACTTTCCTAAAGTATTTGACTTTTTCAAATATTTTTTCAAATACATTGTCAGTATCAACATTTCTTTTTCACTGTCACATGTAATGCCTGCCAAACTGATTACCTTAATGCACTGCAACTTCACCCAACATTGCTAATTACTGATGAAGACACTTAACAGCAGGCTTCCCCCATGGCCCTGCAGTGACCACAACTTGTGATTGCTCAGAGCCAGAGGATGGATTAATACCTAACAGTGACCATAGGTCAATATCCCCTTTTGTTCTTTAGTCAGGCTTCAATTTGGCACCAGTTTATTCTGGTTTCTTGGCTGACTTTGAAGTTGAGCCTTCCTCACAACATTAGCAATGATTAGCAGTGTCTCTTCTGAGGGCAACATAGGCATTATATTATTATGGACCTCCTGGCTTAACATACAAACAATATATTTTGGCCTTTACGTCTTTCAGTCAGATGTCACTGTGATGCAGTTAGCAATAACAATACTCCCTAGCACTGGTCTGCCTGTCATCATATGAGCAAAACACTAATTATGCCTATAAACTAGATGTCTCAATATATGTGTTGCTTTTCTTATATTTACATAGTAATACAAAATGAAAAGTATTTGAAAAATATATGAAGAAGTATTTGAGATACTTTTCAATGTATTCGTATTTAAATACAAAGTATTTGTAATCCCTCAAGAATATTTGTATTTAAATATAAATTTCAATGTATTTGACCCCATGTCTGGATGGGACAAACACAGAATAGTTGTGGATTTAGACAGGTTTACAGTTTGCACTTAATTAAACATAATAGACAGGGATTTAGCAGCTAACCACCCAGACCCAGTCAGGATTCTGGATGTTGGAAATATGACCAGTCATTCACACCATACTGACAGAGCAAACAGTACAGGTGGGGCTGTGGCATGGCTTCTAAAGCTATGTTAGGGGATGCTTATCTCCTGCAGTGCTTCTCAGGGACTGTCACAATATAACTTGTACTTTGTACTAAACAGGAGGGTGAGGTGATGTGGCTTCTCTGGGAAGAGAAGGTATTAATTAGGGAAATCTGACTGAATATTTATTTAACTGAAATGCTCAACAGTAATAGAAAATTAATACCTTGATTATTATTACATTTATTAGATTACTTCTAATATTGCCATTTTATCTGTCTAATATATTTGCTTGCAACTGTTCATATGAAAAATATGTAATCGTGAGAAGTAATCGTGAGTACGATTACTTTGGTAAAGTACGAGTACGATTACTTTCCTTCATGCTCGAAATTGCAATTGCTCACAAGTACAAGTACACGAGTACGATTACTCCATCTCTGCAATATACATTGTCATAGATATTCCTGTTCGTTTAATATTTTGAGGTGCCAACATTTGTGTTTATTGGATAATATAAATTAAAGCACTTAATATAAGATACAACATGACACAAACAATGTAGCGATAAATGCTATTGTCATTTTGTGAGAGGAATGTCATAGTGGAGTGAAATGTTTGTAAGACGCAGTATTATTTTACCAATTATGTATTCAATACCACACTTACCAACATTAGGAAATTGCATGACTGAGCACTGTCAACTCTAGTGCATAAACACTAAGTGATCATGTAATCAGTTATCAAACCTTAGTTTATGTAATATGTATCACCACACAAACACCCCTTTTATTCAATGAAGACAGCAGCTGGAGCAGCATCACCATCTATCTATCTGTGAAAAAGGGAAAAAACCTTTTTGCAATTAAAAAAATTTGGAATGCAGGTTCTTTTTTCCCCCCCTTTTTTCCCCCCACCCTTTTTAAAATTTCTGTTCCTGGGTTGTTGATATTGTCACTTCCAACACACTGCACCAAAGTAAAGGACACTGTTCACTATTACACTGTAACATATATGCTGCTTATTTGGCGCAGATTGAATGATCTTTTTTCATATAAAAACATAGTAAATTCAAACAGTCAATATTTAGCACTACAGCATGTCCTGTTTATTTATAGGGAGGGAAACCATGGCTCTAGCAAGAACGTCCGGCCAAGTCCTAGCGAACCCTGACAACATGGCTGTTTTCTGGTCAGGACGCAAGCAATTGGAGCTGCAGAAGACACTACAGCTGTATGTTTACCTGCAGATCCACCAGCCCATGGCAGACAAAAAAAAGGGAAAGTGAATTGGGTGAAAATTCCCCGGGGAAATTTCAGTCCTTGGTACAGATATGCCCAAGCTAATGAAACAAGATCTGCTGGTGTCAAGAGTCAGTTGATTTGTTCATAATCAATCCAACTGCTTATTTACAAATCAACTGATCATTTGTAAGGGCAGCAGTCAACAAGTGCTGAGTGTTATCCCATATCTTGTTCTCCGCTGAGAGCACAGAAGTTCCATCTTATGGCTGGTATACACTGGTATGACTCTCTGTACCCTTCGACCAAGCCTGCCATGGATCCACCAGGTAAAACTCTCTGTATATGGCCGACTTGGACACCTGAAATAAAATAAGGCCTAAATAAATATATCAACTATGTACAGTGGCGCAGTGGTTTAAAGCTTTGGACTCGGCTTCAGACTCTCAACTACGAGAACGAAACCAAAGTGGTGCTGTGTCGAACCTTGGGCAAGTCTGTTCACCCGTCATTGCTCCAATTCACTCAGCTGTGTAAACAAGTAACTGGGCTTTTTTTAAAAGGAAAAACCACCCCCCAGTCATGAGATGGTGTTTAATTAAGTAGGTCTGCCAGGGAGTAAAGTGTAAAGCACTTTGACAAGGACAATGCTAAGCAGACATTGGGTCAAATACATTGACATTTATTTAAATACAAATACTCTTGAGGGATCCAAATACTTTTTATTCCTAAACATCAATTACAGATACTTAAAAAGTATTTAAATATTTTTAAATACAAATGTATTTGCCCCCATGTTTGAGGGTTGGATACCGCACTATATAAGAACTGTGTTGACAGGTGACATATGAAAATGGAGGTAACTCAATCCATTATCATTGTAGAATACATGTTGTGTTTTTATAAAATCATTGGAACGGTTTTTTTTGTTCTGACATAGTGGACAACTGGGCATGCTACTCGAAATGTTCTAGAATGATCCTAAATCAGTTACTGTTAAACATTAATTGTTGGGTATATTTCTACTATAGAATAATGTGTGGT
>JAODUO010006490.1:0-17301 GCA_025642075.2 Ridgeia piscesae
CTTATTTTGTTGCTGTAGTTCATATTATCCCTAACATTGCTAGTTTATGTAGAAGGCGCAAACAAAATATATAATCAGTACATTGTATAACAGACAATTGCATTTCATCATATTATTTGATGTCGACTTTACATAATATCATTTGCAGATTATTATGCTTAGGAGGCTTAACAATGTGGGTTCTTGTATTTAAAAATTAATTGTATGTTTCTCCAGGCAAGGGTGGACAAGGCAAAGCTTCAACAGGATGAACAGCGCCAAGGCAGGCTGACCTTGAGCAGCTGGACAACAATAGCTTGTTCTCGGTTAACCACGAGTACTAGTAGTACTAAAAGTACTTGGCCCCTCCCCACCAACCCTGTTCAAACCAGACACTGTATTAGTAAATACTTTATTAAATTAAATTAAATGTCATGAACAGATTCATAATTTTGTCTTCTTTGTCTGGATGTATGTTTCACCTATTAAAAACAGGAAACTGTTATTGGTAATTGTTTGTGAAATTGTGAAAAATAAGTGTGTTGATGCTTTGTTGGCTTTAATAATAAAGGAATGAAAATGCTATGTTGTGAATGTTCTTATTTTAACAACTTGTTGTTTCCTTGTCTGTTGGACTTCCTTATGAGAACATATGTAGTTGTTAACTTGTTTCTTCATTATATCTTCTACCTGTTGTAAGTCACCAGTACTGTTTCACCAGCCTGGACATTGGGGATCCAAGAGAGAAGTTGACATGCATTCACCAAATTATGTAGTTTTATAAAGATAATTAACTTGTCATGTGGATTTATCAATGTATTTTATAAATTTGCTTTGTAATTAAGGGTAAATACTAATGTCTCGGTTTCAGTTGTTGGTTCAATTCCAACTGGTATGCCTTTGTGCACAAATACCCCTGGTATGGGCTTATTGACCGAAACATTGCATTTACCCTTGTAATTATGCTAATATTCATTTGAAAGTTGTATCAGATCAATAACAACTGTAGCCAAATTCCGCCATTGGGTCATTCCATGTCAAATCAATCACTTTTTGGCAATTTTTGCATCACCCGACTCCAAATTTAATGAAATTTAGTACAGTTGTTGGTTCACATGAGTATATCAAAATAAAAAATTAAATAAACATCTAGGTCAAGTATCATTGAAGATATAGGTCACTGAACTTTGACCCGATTTGCATACTGACCGCTAGAGTAATGCCTGTAACTCTGCTATTAATAAAGCTAGAGAAACAAACAATATATCACCGGAAAGCCAATAAACATGTGCATATGACTCATAAAATTTAAACAGTAGGGTAAATACGAATGTTGTAATTTTAGAAATTTCACCTTTGGCCTCAGATACCCATAAATGTATCCTCTGATTTTGCTAATATTTTGTAGACAGTATCCTCTACTATTGCAGAAGAGTCCCTGAAAATATTAGAGTGGGCAGTGGGCAAATAATAAGTTTCAGAGATACATTAAATTAAGTACACCCGTAGATGAAAAATTGCACAAGCTAGGATAGCACTGTTTAACCCAATAGAAACATACAGCACAATCTCTGATTTTGCTAATATTGTGTACCCAGGATCCAATATTATTGCAGAAGAGTCCTTGAAAATATTAGAGTGGGCAAATAATAAGTTTCAGAGATACATTAAATTAAGTACACCTGTGGATGAAAAACTGCACCAAGATAGCACTGCATAACCTGTGCAATACAAACTTACAGCACAATCTCTGATGTATAAATCCATATATGTATATATGCTCACTAATTATATAACTGTTATGCAATATACCAGGGGTTATTGTTATGCAATTATCCATCAGAGGGACAAGATCATGCACATGTAAATTTTGTCTGTAATGTTATGTGATTTATGGCATGAGCAATGTTAAAGCATACAAATGACAAACTTGTATTGCATAATACATATGATAAGCATTGCAGATTGAATTATATTGACAGTTGATCAGCTTCATGTGTGATGATTTCAGTTTCATTAGACTGAGAGATAATATGTCAATTGATCTGAAAAAGGTGACGTAATGAAATGTTTAATTAGTGATCACATATACATATATATTTACACATCAGAGACTGCTGTATGTTCATATTGGGTTATACAGTGCTATCCTGGTGCAGTTTTTCATCCACGGGTGTACTTAATTTAATGTATCTCTGAACATTATTATTTGTCCCACTCTAATATTTTCAGGGACTCTTCTGCAATGGTATAGGATATTGTGTAAAAAATATTAGCAAAATCAGAGGATACGTGTTTTGGATATCTGAGGTTAAAGGTCAAATTTCAAAAAATTACAACATTCTTATTTACACTAATGTTTAATTATGTGAGCATGTTTATAGGCTTTCCAATGATACATTGATTGTTTCTCTGGCTTTATTAATAGCAGAGTTACAGGCATTAATGTAGCAGTCAGTATGCGATTTGGGTCAAAGTTCAGTGACCTATATCTTCAATGATACTTGACCTAGATTTTTATTTTGATATTTCGCATGAGGCAACAACTGTACTAAATTTCCTGAAAATTGGAGTCGGGTGATGTTTTGAGTGATTGATTTGACATGGAATGTTAAATTCGTGCCTTCGTAACCACCATAGCTCCCTGGCGTATACACATATATGTTAACAAATTATGTGACTTATCGATTTTGATATTGACCAACTCTCAGCATGATTTCTAAGGATGTTGGCACAATAGCAGTTATATACTATTTACTATTATTAATAGCAGCATTTAATGGGATACCCAAAAAGGGGTTTTCATCCTGTAGGGTGGAATCTGTTATACTAACAGATTACAAATACCTCTTGTGCATGGACATGGTACACCATGGCAGCATCTATATATGTTATATCATTAAGCATTCATGGGCATTGATCGGTATGGGATGAAGCCTGCCATGAAGGTGACGTTTCCCCCAGTTGTTAGCTTGAGTGGGACTGCATAGGAAATGTCCCCTTCAACTCTTCAGTCCAGAAAAACCGCGGCTGTGCATATAGACAGCGCCACGCGTCACCTATTACTGTAGCCTCGATACTAATGATAACCTCGACTGGCGAAAAACAACGCTCTAAATAACACAACACGTTCGAGTGAGTGAAAATTATCACATAAGTTAATCCTTTTTTACTAAAGATGTGCATAATAACAATATGATTTCAATACTTGATGTATGTCGCGGTCCCAGATTCGGTCGAATCCTGGACTGGTCGAATCTGGGACCACCACACCGCCACCCTCTGGATAAATTAGTAACTAGCCATAACTGTTTTCCGGTAGACGGCATACTTATCACAATTACTCAATATTGCAATTCTAGCATGGAGTTGAGTATTAATTGTTACTAATGTAATTTAGTAACATTTAAATGATATCTTACGATCAATTAAGACATTTTTGTTTTTATGTATTGAGCAAATCATTGCCATATAGGATTAACGTATGTGAGCTAATGGCCCGATCATACGTGAAAAGTTGTAAACATTTCCATGTCAGTAGATGTGCCCAAATGTGTTTTAATAAAAAATACAATCAAATTGAAATAATACTATATATGTATAGTTATATAATGCAATACCGTAGTTTCGATCTGTCAAACATTAGGCGTATAATGGGCATCTCTACCAATGACTATATCAAAGGTGCATCAAGCTATATCACGTATAGGTGGCCAATATATGTCGAATTTTATCACCTACTCAACAATAA
The DNA here is from genome assembly GCA_025642075.2 of Ridgeia piscesae. Lineage (NCBI taxonomy): Eukaryota > Metazoa > Annelida > Polychaeta > Sabellida > Siboglinidae > Ridgeia > Ridgeia piscesae. The sequence continues at coordinate 3,731 of JAODUO010006490.1, forward strand.
ATCTACAACCTCTCCGAGTGATCAAAAACGCGAATGACGACTAAAACGTTGCAATCGGGAAGACATATTTTTCGAAGCCGACAAGCCGGAACAATATCAATAAACGTTAATTACCGCCACCTTCTGGACAAAGTACGTAACTAGCCGTAACTATTTTCCGGTAGACGGCAAGCTTGTCACAATCACTTAATATTGCAATTCTAGCATGGAGTTGAGTATTAATTTTAATTAATATAATTTACTAACATTTAAATGATGTCATACGATATATTAAGATATTACTGTTTTAAATATTGAGCGAATATTTGCCATATAGGATAAATGAAAGTGAGCTAATGTACCGATCACATGTGTGTACAGTTGTAAAGATTGCAATGTCAGTAGATGTACCCAGGTGTTTTAATTAAACATATAAAACTGAAATAATATTACATAGTTATATAAAGCAACACCGTAGTTTCGGACTGTCAAACATTACACGCGTAATGCGCATCTCTACTACTGACTGGACTACTCCAATTGCAATAGTCGAAGGTACATCACGTCTAGGTGGCCAAAATATGTCGAATTGTGTCACCTACTCAACAATAAATCTACAACCTTCCCGAGTGTTCAAAAACGCGAATGTGAACTAAAACGTTGTAATCAGGAAGACATATTTTTCGAAGCCGACAAGCCGGAACAATAACAGTTGCGGAAACTTAATAAATGGACATTAATTGTTTATTTGAAACTGTAACAAAATTTGGCGGAATCCATTTTCGACGTATCCAGGTAAACGTTAAATGCCTGTGGTGGTCCCAGATTCGACCCAGTCCAGGATTCGTCTAAACGCATATCGCGCATGCGCGCGCATGCGCAATGATCGTTTTTAGCTGTTCTGACGCGCTGTGACGTAGTGGCAACGGCATACGTCATGCCCGGGCCGAGATTTGACTAAACGGACATTGCGCATGCGCATGTAAACGTCAGAGCACGCCATGATCCGAGTTTGTGTTGGTCTTGGTGACAGCCCAGCCAGCAGTCACTCCGTTTTATATTGTAACTTGTTCTACGAGAAGTGTGTACATTTTTTTCGAAATGGAGGACGAATATACGGAATATATGTCATGCGTGAAGGAATTTTTGACTCACGGATCGCATCGCCGTGGAATCAGCAGACGTCTGAGAGACGCGGTCGGCAAAGCGACGCGGGATTAAAAGTATGAGGTAGACGGTAACTAAAATACAAGTTTCAGTTATTAGCCTAATTTTGCCAGCATAGCCTATAAGTAGTAATTCAGTAGATACTCGAGTACAACTAAACTTGTTTTTATGTTGTCCCATTAAATTTATTGGACTTGGAATTGAAAATTACGTGCAATGACACTTCCCGAAGGGCAGAGGCTATTCACACAGATGCTCAGCGCATACTGGTAGGACTAATATTCGCTATACCTTGGCTAAGCCACTGTATTGCTACTACCAACAAAAAACCAGAACCGTCTTTCACAGTGTATCAGTGTGCTAAATCTTAAATTCCATGATTGTGGTTAAAACATTTTTTTATAAATCTTATAGTAATATAAACCAGTATTGTTCTCAAAAATCGTGTATCTTGTCTACACTGTGTAACCAGGAAAAAGTCATGTATTTATATGCCTACCTTGATGACAATTTTATTGTCGAAACATACTTTCCAGTTTACCACTTTAAACTTATTTGCATAACTTAGTCATCCTCATAACGTTAGTGAATGAAAGTGACAGGGACTATTTCTTCATCACAAGATTGCAGTACACAGTGGTTATATGAGATGCTGTTATATATGTCTCTGTTGCTTTGAAAGTTTCATGTGACTTGAGTAAGATACCTTACAGCTTATACTGGTGAGTGTCACACACATTATTACAAAAAATTGTGTTCGTGCTATCATCGTACTATGATAATGTCCTACAAAGGAATTGCGTATCACTGGATAGTGTCAACATTCTGACAACTAGTGTTAGTTAATATTTTGTATTATGACAAGTTTTATTCTCACTCTCAGTCTCAGCTCATGGATGTAGGTATGACTTTATCTGTAACTATTAACTAATTGTAGTTAGTTAAGTATTCACGATGTACCATGTTAGCATAACATTACATTGACATTGTATAAGTAACTTAGGGTTAACAAACTGTGACAAAGTATGAACTGGATGTATCCACTATCTAGTGCATGCCCCACTGGGACCAGACAAAATAATATTAATGACCAACTGGCCTGCTGGGTTTCACTTGGGTTAATAGAAAACACATGTCCACTATAGGGTAGTAATAGAGATGCACAGCCATGTTAATGACCTAGATATACAGTGCCAAGAGCGGGGGGGTACCAATTAGAAGAAGTCCAAACAAGATTAAATACTACAATCCACTTTATTATATCCTCAAATTACGACCCACTGCACTAATCACATATACATAGATGTCCAGACAGTTACAACACAATACTTTTTTGTGACCAAACACAAACAGACCAGCTCCTGCTGACCAACTCCCTCAACTTTATTCTCACAATCTTCTATATCTAAGCTAGCCTGACTACACATTCAAATTAACCAATAATTCCTGCCAAGCATACACAAAGACAAAGACATCAACTAGGCTACTGGTAATTATTAACATGTGATTTGGGGGTCTTCATATTTCCACCAAGCATACTTAATGATAACGACATTGACTAGACTACTGGTAATTATTGACATGTGGTTTCTGGTTCCTCTACCACTACTTAGCTCATCTCTGGTCTAAACACCTACTCACTAATTAATTCCTAACCTGATAATTTATAATAAGCCCTACCATACCAACACAACAAAGTTTATAATTGCTAGCTGTCTTATTTTGTTGCTGTAATTCATATTATCCCTAACATTGCTAGTTTATGTAGAAGGCGCAAACAAAATATATAATCAGTACATTGTATAACAGACAATTGCATTTCATCATATTATTTGATGTCGACTTTACATAATATCATTTGCAGATTATTATGCTTAGGAGGCTTAACAATGTGGGTTCTTGTATTTAAAAATTAATTGTATGTTTCTCCAGGCAAGGGTGGACAAGGCAAAGCTTCAACAGGATGAACAGCGCCAAGGCAGGCTGACCTTGAGCAGCTGGACAACAATAGCTTGTTAACCACGAGTACTAGTAGTACTAAGAAGTACTTGGCCCCTCCCCACCAACCCTGTTCAAAACCAGACACTGTATTAGTAAATACTTTATTAAATTAAATTAAATGTCATGAACAGATTCATAATTTTGTCTTCTTTGTCTGGATGTATGTTTCACCTATTAAAACAGGAAACTGTTATTGGTAATTGTGTTGTGAAATTGTGAAAAATAAGTGTGTTGATGCTTTATTGGCTTTAATAATAAAGGAATGAAAATGCTATGTTGTGAATGTTCTTATTTTAACAACTTGTTGTTTCCTTGTCTGTTGGACTTCCTTATGAGAACATATGTAGTTGTTAACTTGTTTCTTCATTATATCTTCTACCTGTTGTAAGTCACCAGTACTGTTTCACCAGCCTGGACATTGGGGATCCAAGAGAGAAGTTGACATGCATTCACCAAATTATGTAGTTTTATAAAGATAATTAACTTGTCATGTGGATTTATCAATTTATTTTATAAATTTGCTTTGTAATTAAGGGTAAATACTAATGTCTCGGTTTCAGTTGTTGGTTCAATTCCAACTGGTATGCCTTTGTGCACAAATACCCCTGGTATGGGCTTATTGACAGAAACATTGCATTTACCCTTGTAATTATGCTAATATTCATTTGAAAGTTGTATCAGATCAATAACAACTCTGTACTAAATTTCATTAAATTTGGAGTCGGGTGATGCAAAAATTGCCAAAAAGTGATTGATTTGACATGGAATGACCCAATGGCGGAATTTGGCTACAGTTGTTATTGATCTGATACAACTTTCAAATGAATATTAGCATAATTACAAGGGTAAATGCAATGTTTCTGTCAATAAGCCCATACCAGGGGTATTTGTGCACAAAGGCATACCAGTTGGAATTGAACCAACAACTGAAACCGAGACATTAGTATTTACCCTTAATTGCAAAGCAAATTTATAAAATAAATTGATAAATCCACATGACAAGTTAATTATCTTTATAAAACTACATAATTTGGTGAATGCATGTCAACTTCTCTCTTGGATCCCCAATGTCCAGGCTGGTGAAACAGTACTGGTGACTTACAACAGGTAGAAGATATAATGAAGAAACAAGTTAACAACTACATATGTTCTCATAAGGAAGTCCAACAGACAAGGAAACAACAAGTTGTTAAAATAAGAACATTCACAACATAGCATTTTCATTCCTTTATTATTAAAGCCAATAAAGCATCAACACACTTATTTTTCACAATTTCACAAAACAATTACCAATAACAGTTTCCTGTTTTTAATAGGTGAAACATACATCCAGACAAAGAAGACAAAATTATGAATCTGTTCATGACATTTAATTTAATTTAATAAAGTATTTACTAATACAGTGTCTGGTATTGAACAGGGTTGGTGGGGAGGGGCCAAGTACTTCTTAGTACTACTAGTACTCGTGGTTAACCGAGAACAAGCTATTGTTGTCCAGCTGCTCAAGGTCAGCCTGCCTTGGCGCTGTTCATCCTGTTGAAGCTTTGCCTTGTCCACCCTTGCCTGGAGAAACATACAATTAATTTTTAAATACAAGAACCCACATTGTTAAGCCTCCTAAGCATAATAATCTGCAAATGATATTATGTAAAGTCGACATCAAATAATATGATGAAATGCAATTGTCTGTTATACAATGTACTGATTATATATTTTGTTTGCGCCTTCTACATAAACTAGCAATGTTAGGGATAATATGAATTACAGCAACAAAATAAGACAGCTAGCAATTATAAACTTTGTTGTGTTGGTATGGTAGGGCTTATTATAAATTATCAGGTTAGGAATTAATTAGTGAGTAGGTGTTTAGACGAGAGATGAGCTAAGTAGTGGTAGAGGAACCAGAAACCACATGTCAATAATTACCAGTAGTCTAGTCAATGTCGTTATCATTAAGTATGCTTGGTGGAAATATGAAGACCCCCAAATCACATGTTAATAATTACCAGTAGCCTAGTTGATGTCTTTGTCTTTGTGTATGCTTGGCAGGAATTATTGGTTAATTTGAATGTGTAGTCAGGCTACCTTAGATATAGAAGATTGTGAGAATAAAGTTGAGGGAGTTGGTCAGCAGGAGCTGGTCTGTTTGTGTTTGGTCACAAAAAAGTATTGTGTTGTAACTGTCTGGACATCTATGTATATGTGATTAGTGCAGTGGGTCGTAATTTGAGAATATAATTAAGTGGATTGTAGTATTTAATCTTGTTTGGACTTCTTCTAATTGGTACCCCCCGCTCTTGGCACTGTATATCTAGGTCATTAACATGGCTGTGCATCTCTATTACTACCCTATAGTGGACATGTGTTTTCTATTAACCCAAGTGAAACCCAGCAGGCCAGTTGGTCATTAATATTATTTTGTCTGGTCCCAGTGGGGCATGCACTAGATAGTGGATACATCCAGTTCATACTTTGTCACAGTTTGTTAACCCTAAGTTACTTATACAATGTCAATGTAATGTTATGCTAACATGGTACATCGTGAATACTTAACTAACTACAATTAGTTAATGGTTACAGATAAAGTCATACCTACATCCATGAGCTGAGACTGAGAGTGAGAATAAAACTTGTCATAATACAAAATATTAACTAACACTAGTTGTCAGAATGTTGACACTATCCAGTGATACGCAATTCCTTTGTAGGACATTATCATAGTACGATGATAGCACGAACACAATTTTTTGTAATAATGTGTGTGACACTCACCAGTATAAGCTGTAAGGTATCTTACTCAAGTCACATGAAACTTTCAAAGCAACAGAGACATATATAACAGCATCTCATATAACCACTGTGTACTGCAATCTTGTGATGAAGAAATAGTCCCTGTCACTTTCATTCACTAACGTTATGAGGATGACTAAGTTATGCAAATAAGTTTAAAGTGGTAAACTGGAAAGTATGTTTCGACAATAAAATTGTCATCAAGGTAGGCATATAAATACATGACTTTTTCCTGGTTACACAGTGTAGACAAGATACACGATTTTAGAGAACAATACTGGTTTATATTACTATAAGATTTATAAAAAAATGTTTTAACCACAATCATGGAATTTAAGATTTAGCACACTGATACACTGTGAAAGACGGTTCTGGTTTTTTGTTGGTAGTAGCAATACAGTGGCTTAGCCAAGGTATAGCGAATATTAGTCCTACCAGTATGCGCTGAGCATCTGTGTGAATAGCCTCTGCCCTTCGGGAAGTGTCATTGCACGTAATTTTCAATTCCAAGTCCAATAAATTTAATGGGACAACATAAAAACAAGTTTAGTTGTACTCGAGTATCTACTGAATTACTACTTATAGGCTATGCTGGCAAAATTAGGCTAATAACTGAAACTTGTATTTTAGTTACCGTCTACCTCATACTTTTAATCCCGCGTCGCTTTGCCGACCGCGTCTCTCAGACGTCTGCTGATTCCACGGCGATGCGATCCGTGAGTCAAAAATTCCTTCACGCATGACATATATTCCGTATATTCGTCCTCCATTTCGAAAAAAATGTACACACTTCTCGTAGAACAAGTTACAATATAAAACGGAGTGACTGCTGGCTGGGCTGTCACCAAGACCAACACAAACTCGGGATCATGGCGTGCTCTGACGTTTACATGCGCATGCGCATGCGCAATGTCCGTTTAGTCAAATATCGGCCCGGGCATGACGTATGCCGTTGCCACTACGTCACAGCGCGTCAGAACAGCTAAAAACGATCATTTCGCATGCGCGCGCATGCGCGATATGCGTTTAGACGAATCCTGGACTGGGTCGAATCTGGGACCACCACAGGCATTTAACGTTTACCTGGATACGTCGAAAATGGATTCCGCCAAATTTTGTTACAGTTTCAAATAAACAATTAATGTCCATTTATTAAGTTTCCGCAACTGATGAATACTTTCTAACATACCTACATTAATTGTTATTGTTCCAGCATGTTGGCTTCGAAAAATATGTCTTCCTGATTGCAATGTTTTAATCGTCATTGGCGTTTTTGATCACTTGGAAGGGGTGTAGATTTATTGTTGAGAAGGGGACAAAATTCGACATATCTTGGCCGCCTAGACGCGATATAGCTTGATGTACCTTCGACTATTGCAATTGGAGTAGTCCAGTCAGTAGTAGAGATGCGCATTACGCGTGTAATGTTTGACAGTCCGAAACTACGGTGTTGCTTTATATAACTATGTAATATTATTTCAGTTTTATATGTTTAATTAAAACACCTGGGTACATCTACTGACATTGCAATCTTTACAACTGTACACACATGTGATCGGTACATTAGCTCACTTTCATTTATCCTATATGGCAAATATTTGCTCAATATTTAAAAGCAATAATATCTTAATATATCGTATGACATCATTTAAATGTTAGTAAATTATATTAATTAAAATTAATACTCAACTCCATGCTAGAATTGCAATAAATTATTAAGTGATTGTGACAAGCTTGCCGTCTACCGGAAAATAGTTACGGGTAGTTACGTACTTTGTCCAGAAGGTGGCGGCAATTAACGTTTCCCTGGATACGTCGAAAATGGATTCCGCCATATTTTGTTACACTTTCTAATAACATTTAATGTTCATTTATTAAGCTTCCGGAACAGATGAATACTTTCTAACATACCTACACTAATTGATATTTTTCCGGCTTGTCGGCTTCGAAAAATATGTCTTCCCGATTGCAACGTTTTAGTCGTCATTCGCGTTTTTGATCACTCGGAGAGGTTGTAGATTTATTGTTGAGTAGGTGATAAAATTCGACATATATTGGCCACCTAGGGGTGATATAGCTTGAAGCACCTTTGACTGTTGTAATTAGATTAGTATAGTCATTGGTAGTGATGCCCGCTATGCGCGTAATGTTTGACAGACCGAAACTACGGTATTGCATTATATAACTATAATTATAGTATTATTTCAATTTGATTGAATTTTTTATTAAAACACATTTGGGCACATCTACTGACATGGAAATGTTTACAACTTTTCACGTATGATCGGGCCATTAGCTCACATACGTTAATCCTATATGGCAATGATTTGCTCAATACATAAAAGCAAAAATGTCTTAATTGATCGTAAGATATCATTTAAATGTTACTAAATTACATTAGTAACAATTAATACTCAACTCCATGCTAGAATTGCAATATTGAGTAATTGTGATAAGTATGCCGTCTACCGGAAAACAGTTATGGCTAGTTACTAATTTATCCAGAGGGTGGCGGTGTGGTGGTCCCAGATTCGACCAGGCCAGGATTCGCCTTTGTTACTTATGTAGTTTCCGTAAGTAATACATCAAGTATTGAAATCATATTGTTATTATGCACATCTTTAGTAAAAAAGGATTAACTTATGTGATAATTTTCACTCACTCGAACGTGTTGTGTTATTTAGAGCGTTGTTTTTCGCCAGTCGAGGTTATCATTAGTATCGAGGCTACAGTAATAGGTGACGCGTGGCGCTGTCTATATGCACAGCCGCGGTTTTTCTGGACTGAAGAGTTGAAGGGGACATTTCCTATGCAGTCCCACTCAAGCTAACAACTGGGGGAAACGTCACCTTCATGGCAGGCTTCATCCCATACCGATCAATGCCCATGAATGCTTAATGATATAACATATATAGATGCTGCCATGGTGTACCATGTCCATGCACAAGAGGTATTTGTAATCTGTTAGTATAACAGATTCCACCCTACAGGATGAAAACCCCTTTTTGGGTATCCCATTAAATGCTGCTATTAATAATAGTAAATAGTATATAACTGCTATTGTGCCAACATCCTTAGAAATATGCTGAATTGGTAATATAAAACGAAACAATAATTTTTAACATAATGTTATAAACTTGGGGGTTAGAAGGGAATTTAAATTCCTTAAATCAATACCAAAACATACCCCTCCAAATTTTCAAAATTTTACATTTTCCTTGCGAAATTCTAAAAATTAGGTCAAATTATTAAGTTAGGTCATAATTTGACCCCGTTGATGAAAATGCCGTAACCTGTTTTTAAAAAAAAAAAAAAAAAAAAAAAAAAAAAAAAAAAAAAAAAAAAAAACCCCCCCCCCCCCCCCCCCCCCCCAAAAAAAAATTGAACCCAAAAAAACCAAAACAGTTCCCTTCTGATTTTTTGTAAATCATATATGTATATGTGATCATAATTAAACATTTCATTACGTCACCTTTTTCAGATCAATTGACATATTATCTCTCAGTCTAATGAAACTGAAATCATCACACATGAAGCTGATCAACTGTCAATATAATTTAATCTGCAATGCTTATCATATGTATTATGCAATACAAGTTTGTCATTTGTATGCTTTAACATTGCTCATGCCATAAATCACATAACATTACAGACAAAATTTACATGTGCATGATCTTGTCCCTCTGATGGATAATTGCATAACAATAACCCCTGGTATATTGCATAACAGTTATATAATTAGTGAGCATATATACATATATGGATTTATACATCAGAGATTGTGCTGTAAGTTTGTATTGCACAGGTTATGCAGTGCTATCTTGGTGCAGTTTTTCATCCACAGGTGTACTTAATTTAATGTATCTCTGAAACTTATTATTTGCCCACTCTAATATTTTCAAGGACTCTTCTGCAATAATATTGGATCCTGGGTACACAATATTAGCAAAATCAGAGATTGTGCTGTATGTTTCTATTGGGTTAAACAGTGCTATCCTAGCTTGTGCAATTTTTCATCTACGGGTGTACTTAATTTAATGTATCTCTGAAACTTATTATTTGCCCACTGTCCCACTCTAATATTTTCAGGGACTCTTCTGCAATAGTAGAGGATACTGTCTACAAAATATTAGCAAAATCAGAGGATACATTTATGGGTATCTGGGGCCCAAAAGGTGAAATTTCTAAAATTACAACATTCTTATTTACCCTATTGTTTAAATTTTATGAGTCATATGCACATGTTTATTGGCTTTCCGGTGATATATTGTTTGTTTCTCTAGCTTTATTAATAGCAGAGTTACAGGCATTACTCTAGCGGTCAGTATGCAAATCGGGTCAAAGTTCAGTGACCTATATCTTCAATGATACTTGACCTAGATTTTTATTTAATTTTTTATTTTGATATACTCATGTGAACCAACAACTGTACTAAATTTCATTAAATTTGGAGTCGGGTGATGCAAAAATTGCCAAAAAGTGATTGATTTGACATGGAATGACCCAATGGCGGAATTTGGCTACAGTTGTTATTGATCTGATACAACTTTCACATGAATATTAGCATAATTACAAGGGTAAATGCAATGTTTCGGTCAATAAGCCCATACCAGGGGTATTTGTGCACAAAGGCATACCAGTTGGAATTGAACCAACAACTGAAACCGAGACATTAGTATTTACCCTTAATTCAAAGCAAATTTATAAAATAAATTGATAAATCCACATGACAAGTTAATTATCTTTATAAAACTACATAATTTGGTGAATGCATGTCAACTTCTCTCTTGGATCCCCAATGTCCAGGCTGGTGAAACAGTACTGGTGACTTACAACAGGTAGAAGATATAATGAAGAAACAAGTTAACAACTACATATGTTCTCAAAAAAAGGAAGTTGTTAAAATAAGAACATTCACAACATAGCATTTTCATTCCTTTATTATTAAAGCCAATAAAGCATCAACACACTTATTTTTCACAATTTCACAACACAATTACCAATAACAGTTTCCTGTTTTAATAGGTGAAACATACATCCAGACAAAGAAGACAAAATTATGAATCTGTTCATGACATTTAATTTAATTTAATAAAGTATTTACTAATACAGTGTCTGGTTTGAACAGGGTTGGTGGGGAGGGGCCAAGTACTTGTTAGTACTACTAGTACTCGTGGTTAACCGAGAACAAGCTATTGTTGTCCAGCTGCTCAAGGTCAGCCTGCCTTGGCGCTGTTCATCCTGTTGAAGCTTTGCCTTGTCCACCCTTGCCTGGAGAAACATACAATTAATTTTTAAATACAAGAACCCACATTGTTAAGCCTCCTAAGCATAATAATCTGCAAATGATATTATGTAAAGTCGACATCAAATAATATGATGAAATGCAATTGTCTGTTATACAATGTACTGATTATATATTTTGTTTGCGCCTTCTACATAAACTAGCAATGTTAGGGATAATATGAATTACAGCAACAAAATAAGACAGCTAGCAATTATAAACTTTGTTGTGTTGGTATGGTAGGGCTTATTATAAATTATCAGGTTAGGAATTAATTAGTGAGTAGGTGTTTAGACGAGAGATGAGCTAAGTAGTGGTAGAGGAACCAGAAACCACATGTCAATAATTACCAGTAGTCTAGTCAATGTCGTTATCATTAAGTATGCTTGGTGGAAATATGAAGACCCCCAAATCACATGTTAATAATTACCAGTAGCCTAGTTGATGTCTTTGTCTTTGTGTATGCTTGGCAGGAATTATTGGTTAATTTGAATGTGTAGTCAGGCTAGCTTAGATATAGAAGATTGTGAGAATAAAGTTGAGGGAGTTGGTCAGCAGGAGCTGGTCTGTTTGTGTTTGGTCACAAAAAAGTATTGTGTTGTAACTGGCTGGACATCTATGTATATGTGATTAGTGCAGTGGGTCGTAATTTGAGGATATAATAAAGTGGATTGTAGTATTTAATCTTGTTTGGACTTCTTTTAATTGGTACCCCCCCCTCTTGGCACTGTATATCTAGGTCATTAACATGGCTGTGCATCTCTATTACTACCCTATAGTGGACATGTGTTTTCTATTAACCCAAGTGAAACCCAGCAGGCCAGTTGGTCATTAATATTATTTTGTCTGGTCCCAGTGGGGCATGCACTAGATAGTGGATACATCCAGTTCATACTTTGTCACAGTTTGTTAACCCTAAGTTACTTATACAATATCAATGTAATGTTATGCTAACATGGTACATCGTGAATACTTAACTAACTACAATTAGTTAATGGTTACAGATAAAGTCATACCTACATCCATGAGCTGAGACTGAGAGTGAGAATAAAACTTGTCATAATACAAAATATTAACTAACACTAGTTGTCAGAATGTTGACACTATCCAGTGATACGCAATTCCTTTGTAGGACATTATCATAGTACGATGATAGCACGAACACAATTTTTTGTAATAATGTGTGTGACACTCACCAGTATAAGCTGTAATGTATCTTACTCAAGTCACATGAAACTTTCAAAGCAACAGAGACATATATAACAGCATCTCATATAACCACTGTGTACTGCAATCTTGTGATGAAGAAATAGTCCCTGTCACTTTCATTCACTAACGTTATGAGGATGACTAAGTTATGCAAATAAGTTTAAAGTGGTAAACTGGAAAGTATGTTTCGACAATAAAATTGTCATCAAGGTAGGCATATAAATACATGACTTTTTCCTGGTTACACAGTGTAGACAAGATACACGATTTTAGAGAACAATACTGGTTTATATTACTATAAGATTTATAAAAAAATGTTTTAACCACAATCATGGAATTTAAGATTTAGCACACTGATACACTGTGAAAGACGGTTCTGGTTTTTTGTTGATAGTAACAATACAGTGGCTTAGCCAAGGTATAGCGAATATTAGTCCTACCAGTATGCGCTGAGCATCTGTGTGAATAGCCTCTGCCCTTCGGGAAGTGTCATTGCACGTAATTTTCAATTCCAAGTCCAATAAATTTAATGGGACAACATAAAAACAAGTTTAGTTGTACTCGAGTATCTACTGAATTACTACTTATAGGCTATGCTGGCAAAATTAGGCTAATAACTGAAACTTGTATTTTAGTTACCGTCTACCTCATACTTTTAATCCCGCGTCGCTTTGCCGACCGCGTCTCTCAGACGTCTGCTGATTCCACGGCGATGCGATCCGTGAGTCAAAAATTCCTTCACGCATGACATATATTCCGTATATTCGTCCTCCATTTCGAAAAAAATTACACACTTCTCGTGGAACAAGTTACAATATAAAACGGAGTGACTGCTGGCTGGGCTGTCACCAAGACCAACACAAACTCGGATCATGGCGTGCTCTGACGTTTACATGCGCATGCGCATGCGCAATGTCCGTTTAGTCAAATTTCGGCCCGGGCATGACGTATGCCGTTGCCACTACGTCACAGCGCGTCAGAACAGCTAAAAACGATCATTCGCATGCGCGCGCATGCGCGATATGCGTTTAGACGAATCCTGGACTGGTCGAATCTGGGACCACCACAGGCATTTAACGTTTACCTGGATACGTCGAAAATGGATTCCGCCAAATTTTGTTACAGTTTCAAATAAACAATT
>JAODUO010006496.1:0-11199 GCA_025642075.2 Ridgeia piscesae
TTCCCACAGGCCAATTGAGATCAAAGGCATGCCCAGTCACACTTCCTGTAAGCCTGTCATAAATCCTGATGCATCTTGGACTTTCCTTTGACAACAGCTAGTGACAGACATGTGTCAGTGGTAGAGATAGACAGCTGACTTATTCCTCTTTCATGTCGTCTACTCAGTCTTGACATATCTCTTTAAGCAAATAATACATAGCTTATAAAGTTACCCCACCCCCCATAAAAATCTGACCATCCAGGCACTCTTGAGAGGATTTTAGACTGACAAGATGGCCTTGGCTCCTAAAAGCTGTATTATTATATTCAGTGACAATACTCATTGGATTTACTCTGTATTTGGTGCAATGAAGGATGCAAAACATAAGCATTGGGAATGTGTTCTGTAGTGTTGCGGAATTAAGACTTAACGATGGTGGTTTCAGAAAAAAGCCAACCATATCATGAACCTATGACATAACACTTTGTGTGAGAAAATAAGATATTACATTGGAACCATACTGAGTCAATGACAATGATAGTTACTTTGGCCATAAGCAATATGCACATTGCTTATAACAACTGGCATTGAAATGGTAAGTAGGATATGTATTTTCTGCTTGATCAATGAGTGAAATAATAGGTATATTTCATATTATTAGCGATAGTTGTGATAAAAAGGAGAGAACATATACAATTTTAACAACTTGGTGAGCCTCCATACTCACTGCGTTCAACACAGTTAGATAACGACTGACACAGCTACTCAAGGCAAATAATGACCAGACAAAATCAGTGTGTGTTGTGTGTGTGTGTGTGTGTGTGTGTGTGTGTGTGTGTGTGTGTGTGTGTGTGTGTGTGTGTGTGTGGTGTGTGTGTGTGTGTGCGTGTGTGTGTGTGATGGTGTGCGTGTGTGCGTGTGTGCGTGTGTGGTGTGTGCGTGTGCGTGTGCGTGTGGCGTGTGTGCTGTGTGCGTGTGTCGTATTGCTATGTGTGTGCAATATTGCGTGACATTTCAATGCATCGCATCTGTACACTCAATATACAGCACAGTTCAACATGCTGATCAACTCCAGACATACCCATACTGCGGCTACATGCGACCAAATCGAGATGGCTGAGTTACTGTATGCGTAAGGCATTACATCTGAGTCATGCATGCAGAGAACCTCAACAACTCAAAATGTCAGCATCAACATTGAAATGACATCAGTCTCTTCACTACATACAGTCCAGAGCATTCTACACCACTTAAAATAGTAAGTTTGACTTCAGGATTTCAATGTCAGGTTTAATAATTAAGTAGTCTTCAAATTGCCCATGGCTAAAGCTTATGTCCTGATGCAGACAGTAACTCCTGTTTTTTTACCAACACAATGTCATTCCAAACTAATATAGTTGATACATGGCATGCATTGAGTCTTTTCTAGACTAAACTAGACTAGAGTCAGCATGAATGAATCTGTTTTTCTATAAAATAGCTGACACGATTTGTGTCCCCTGTGTAAAAGATACAATTACTAGCACCATATTTGGCATATATTAACATTTCTACAACTTTTTCACACATAACAGTGACCATTTGTGGACAAAACTACATTTTTCACACACCTCTGTAGCAGCAACATCATCTGATATGCAAAAATGGTACCTAGCCATGGAGCTTCCTAACCCAGTTATTATAGGAATTTTGATTTTTTAAAAACCTTTAATTTATGCTCTTTTGAAAACTACATATATATCATGCAGGAGGCCAAAAAATCAATGTCATCCCTTAATCTGGTATTTTTTTACCCACTTTACAAGTGACCACTTGTACCTTATTTTATGGGCCAATATTGTATAATAAAATAAATACCTCTGATGGTGCTGACCACACTGCAACTGACAGCTTGTGTATATATGCATAGAGATTATGTCTGTGACAGCCAACCATATAATCTGCAAGAAAATCATGCATAGTCTGTTGTTACCATATTGTGAAATAAAAATATACAAAAACAGTTATGTCACTCCTACCCTACATAATAATGTCCATATTTTACTTTAAAATGGGGATTTCAGAAAAGTGAGGTAAAACAACTTGTCAAAGGGAATGCTATTACACAGCCCAATTAGTGCACTTGCTCAGAACAATGGATCAATGATTCCTGTATCCTCACAGAGCTTACAGGCCAATATGAGATCAAAGGCATGCCCAGTCACACTTCCTGTAAGCCTGTCATAAATCCTGATGCATCTTGGACTTTCCTTTGACAACAGCTAGTGACAGACATGTGTCAGTGGTAGAGATAGACAGCTGACTTATTCCTCTTTCATGTCGTCTACTCAGTCTTGACATATCTCTTTAAGCAAATAATACATAGCTTATAAAGTTACCCCACCCCCCATAAAAATCTGACCATCCAGGCACTCTTGAGAGGATTTTAGACTGACAAGATGGCCTTGGCTCCTAAAAGCTGTATTATTATATTCAGTGACAATACTCATTGGATTTAGTCTGTATTTGGTGCAATGAAGGATGCAAAAAATAAGCATTGGGAATGTGTTCTGTAGTGTTGCGGAATTAAGACTTAACGATGGTGGTTTCAGAAAAAAGCCAACCATATCATGAACCTATGACATAACACTTTGTGTGAGAAAATAAGATATTACATTGGAACCATACTGAGTCAATGACAATGATAGTTACTTTGGCCATGAGCAATATGCACATTGCTTATAACAACTGGCATTGAAATGGTAAGTAGGACATACATTTTATTTCACTCATTGATCAAGCAGAAAATACAAGACCTAATAGGTATATTTCATAATTATTATTAGCGATAGTTGTGATAAAAAGGAGAGAACATATACAATTTTGACAACTTGGTGAGCCTCCATACTCACTGCGTTCAACACAGTTAGATGACGACTGACACAGCTACTCAAGGCAAATATGTGTGTGTGTGTGTGTGTGTATATGTGTGTGTGTGTGTGTGTGTGTGTGTGTGTGTGTGTGTGTGTGTGTGTGTGTGTGTGTGTGGCGTGCGTGCGTGTGTGCGTGTGTGCGTGTGTGCGTGTGTGCGTGTGTGCGTGTGTGCGTGTGTGCGTGTGTGCGTGTGCGTGTGTGCGTGTGTGCGTGTGTGCGTGTGTGCGTGTGTGCGTGTGTGCGTGTGTGCGTGTGTGCGTGTGCGTGTGCGTGTGCGTGTGCGTGTGCGTGTGCGTGTGTGCGTGTGTGCGTGTGTGCGTGTGTGTGTGTGTGTGTGTGTGCGTGTGTGCGTGTGTGCGTGTGTGCGTGTGTGCGTGTGTGCGTGTGTGCGTGTGTGCGTGTGTGCGTGTGTGCGTGTGCGTGTGTGCGTGTGTGCGTGTGTGCGTGTGTGCGTGTGAGCGTGTGAGCGTGTGTGCGTGTGTGCGTGTGTGCGTGTGTGCGTGTGTGCGTGTGTGCGTGTGTGCGTGTGTGCGTGTGTGCGTGTGTGCGTGTGTGCGTGTGTGCGTGTGTGCGTGTGTGCGTGTGCGTGCGTGTGTGCGTGTGTGTGCATGTGTGTGTGTGCGTGTGTGCGTGTGTGTGTGCGTGTGTGCATGCATGCGTGCGTGCATGTCCGTACATTCACGCATATGTGTGTGCACATATATGCACGTGCACATTTCAATGCAACGCATCTGTACACTCAATATACAGCACAGCCCTTTTCAACACGTATGATCAACTTTCCGAGACATACCCATACTGCGGCCATACATGCGACCAAAATCGAGGAATGGCTGAGTTACCTGGCCTATGCAGTAAAGAGCATTACATCTGAGTCATGCATGCAGAGAACCTCCAACAACACACAAAAATGTCAGCATCAACATTGAAATGACATCAGTCTCTTCACTACATACAGTCCAGAGCATTCTACACCACTTAAAATAGTAAGTTTGACTTCAGGATTTCAATGTCCAGGTTTAATAATTAAGTAGTCTTCAAATTGCCCATGGCTAAAGCTTATGTCCTGATGCAGACAGTAACTCCTGTTTTTTTTACCAACACAATGTCATTCCAAACTAATATAGTTGATACATGGCATGCATTGTGTTGGTAAAAAACCCAGAGACCTGTCTGCATCGGAACATAAGCAGCCATGGGCGAACTGAACAACTTAAGTGAATCAAACTACTATTTAAGTGTTTAATAAATCTCTGGATATGTGATGAGAAGAGATTTGATGTCTTCAATGTTGTCTTGACATTGTTTTGTGTTGTGGAATTCTCTAATGTCTTTTCATAGTCGATGTAATTAATCGCGATTTTGATAAATGTATATATAATACCGATAATAGTATGTCTGGAAAATCATACGTGTTGAAAGGGCTGTATTGAGTGTACAGTGCATTCAGTGAAATGTGGCGTGCGTAAGCATGTGCGCGCATATGCGTGGGGATGTACGGACATGCGCACATGCACACACGCACACACACACACACACACACACACCACACGCACACACACGCGCACACGCACGCACACGCACACACGCACACACACTACGCGCGCGCACACACACACGCACACCACACACACGCTCACACACACACACATACACCTCACACACTCACACACACCTCACACCACCCTCACACACACACATGACCTGACGACGACACACACACACACACACACACACACACACACACACACACACACACACGCACACATATACACACATGATTTTGTCTGTCATTATTTGCCTTGAGTAGCTGTGTCAGTCGTCATCTAACTGTGTTGAGTATTTGATGGAGGCTCCTCAAGATTTATCAATTGTATGCAATATAACGAAAAATAATTATGAAATAACATGAGTCTTTCTTTCAGCTTGATCAATGAGTGAAATAAAATGTATGTCCTACTTACCATTTCAATGCCAGTTGTTATAAGCAATGTGCATATTGCTCATGGCCAAAGTAACTATCATTGTCATTGACTCAGTATGGTTCCAATGTAATATCTTATTTTCTCACACAAAGTGTTATGTCATAGGTTCATGATATGGTTGGCTTTTTTCTGAAACCACCATCGTTAAGTCTTAATTCCGCAACACTACAGAACACATTCCCAATGCTTATTTTTTGCATCCTTCATTGCACCAAATACAGACTAAATCCAATGAGTATTGTCACTGAATATAATAATACAGCTTTTAGGAGCCAAGGCCATCTTGTCAGTCTAAAATCCTCTCAAGAGTGCCTGGATGGTCAGATTTTTATGGGGGGTGGGGTAACTTTATAAGCTAGCTGTCTATCTCTACCACTGACACATGTCTGTCACTAGCTGTTGTCAAAGGAAAGTCCAAGATGCATCAGGATTTATGACAGGCTTACAGGAAGTGTGACTGGACATGCCTTTGATCTCATATTGGCCTGTAAGCTCTGTGAGGATACAGGAATCATTGATCCATTGTTCTGAGCAAGTGCACTAATTGGGCTGTGTAATAGCATTACATTTGACAAGTTGTTTTACCTCACTTTTCTGAAATCCCCATTTTAAAGTAAAATATGGACATTATTATGTAGGGTAGGAGTGACATAACTGTTTTTGTATATTTTTATTTCACAATATGGTAACAACAGACTATGCATGATTTTCTTGCAGATTATATGGTTGGCTGTCACAGACATAATCTCTATGCATTATACACAAGCTGTCAGTTGCAGTGTGGTCAGCACCATAAGAGGTATTTATTTTATTATACAATATTGGCCCATAAAATAAGGTACAAGTGGTCACTTGTAAAGTGGGTAAAAAAATACCAGATTAAGGGATGACATTGATTTTTTGGCCTCCTGCATGATATATATGTAGTTTTCAAAAGAGCCTAAATTAAAGGTTTAAAAAAAATCAAAATTCCTATAATAACTGGGTGAGGAAGCTCCATGGCTAGGTAGCATTTTTGCATATCAGATGATGTTGCTGCTACAGAGGTGTGTGAAAAATGTAGTTTTGTCCACAAATGGTCACTGTTATGTGTGAAAAAGTTGTAGAAATGTAAATATATGCCAAATATGGTGCTAGTAATTGTATACTTTTACAAAGGGGACACAAATCGTGTCAGCTATTTTTAGAAAAACAGATTAAATTTATGCTGACTCTAGTCTAGTTTAGTCTAGAAAAGACTCAAAGCATGCCATGTATCAACTATATTAGTTTGGAATGACATTGTGTTGGTAAAAAAACAGGAGTTACTGTCTGCATCAGGACATAAGCTTTAGCCATGGGCAATTTGAAGACTACTTAATTATTAAACCTGAACATTGAAATCCTGAAGTCAAACTTACTATTTTAAGTGGTGTAGAATGCTCTGGACTGTATGTAGTGAAGAGACTGATGTCATTTCAATGTGGATGCTGACATTTATTTTTGTGTTGTTGGAGGTTCTCTGCATGCATGACTCAGATGTAATGCTCTTTACTGCATAGGCCAGGTAACTCAGCCATTCCTCGATTTTGGTCACATGTATGGCCGCAGTATGGGTATGTCTCGGAAAGTTGATCATGTGTGTTGAAAAGGGCTGTGCTGTATATTGAGTGTACAGATGCGATGCATTGAAATGTGCACGTGCATATATGTGCACACACATATGCGTAAATGTACGGACATGCACGCACGCATGCATGCACACACGCCCCCCCCCCCCCCCCCACCACACACACACACCACACCACACCACACCAAACCACACCACACACACCACACCACACCACACCACAACACCACACACACCACACACCCACACACACACACACACACACACACACACACACACACAACCAAAACACAACACACCAAACACACTGGTTTTGTCTGGTCATTATTTGCCTTGAGTAGCTGTGTCAGTCGTTATCTAACTATGTTGAACGCAGTGAGTATGGAGGCTCACCAAGTTGTCAAAATTGCATATGTTCTCTCCTTTTTATCACAACTATTGCTAATAATATGAAATATACCTATTAGGTCTTGTATTTTCTGCTTGATCAATGAGTGAAATAAAATGTATGTCCTACTTACCATTTCAATGCCAGTTGTTATAAGCAATGTGCATATTGCTCATGGCCAAAGTAACTATCATTGTCATTGACTCAGTATGGTTCCAATGTAATATCTTATTTTCTGACACAAAGTGTTATGTCATAGGTTCATGATATGGTTGGCTTTTTTCTGAAACCACCATGGTTAAGTCTTAATTCCGCAACACTACAGAACACATTTCCAATGCTTATTTTTTGCATCCTTCATTGCACCAAATACAGACTAAATCCAATGAGTATTGTCACTGAATATAATAATACAGCTTTTAGGAGCCAAGGCCATCTTGTCAGTCTAAAATCCTCTCAAGAGTGCCTGGATGGTCAGATTTTTATGGGGGGTGGGGTAACTTTATAAGCTATGTATTATTTGCTTAAAGAGATATGTCAAGACTGAGTAGAAGACATGAAAGAGGAATAAGTCAGCTGTCTATCTCTACCACTGACACATGTCTGTCACTAGCTGTTGTCAAAGGAAAGTCCAAGATGCATCAGGATTTATGACAGGCTTACAGGAAGTGTGACTGGACATGCCTTTGATCTCATATTGGCCTGTAAGCTCTGTGAGGATACAGGAATCATTGATCCATTGTTCTGAGCAAGTGCACTAATTGGGCTGTGTAATAGCATTACATTTGACAAGTTGTTTTACCTCACTTTTCTGAAATCCCCATTTTAAAGTAAAATATGGACATTATTATGTAGGGTAGGAGTGACATAACTGTTTTTGTATATTTTTATTTCACAATATGGTAACAACAGACTATGCATGATTTTCTTGCAGATTATATGGTTGGCTGTCACAGACATAATCTCTATGCATTATACACAAGCTGTCAGTTGCAGTGTGGTCAGCACCATAAGAGGTATTTATTTTATTATACAATATTGGCCCATAAAATAAGGTACAAGTGGTCACTTGTAAAGTGGGTAAAAAAATACCAGATTAAGGGATGACATTGATTTTTTGGCCTCCTGCATGATATATATGTAGTTTTCAAAAGAGCTAAATTAAAGGTTTTTAAAAAAAAACAAAATTCCTATAATAACTGGGTTAGGAAGCTCCATGGCTAGGTAGCATTTTTGCATATCAATGATGTTGCTTACAATGTTGAAAATGTAGTCACAAATGGTCCTGTTATGTGGAAAAAGTTTTAAATGAAATATATGCCAAATATGGTGCTAGTAATTGTATACTTTTACAAAGGGGACACAAATCGTGTCAGCTATTTTGTAGAAAAACAGATTAATTCATGCTGACTCTAGTCTAGTTTAGTCTAGAAAAGACTCAAAGCATGCCATGTATCAACTATATTAGTTTGGAATGACATTGTGTTGGTAAAAAAAACAGGAGTTACTGTCTGCATCAGGTCATAAGCTTTAGCCATGGGCAATTTGAAGACTACTTAATTATTAAACCTGAACATTGAAATCCTGAAGTCAAACTTACTATTTTAAGTGGTGTAGAATGCTCTGGACTGTATGTAGTGAAGAGACTGATGTCATTTCAATGTGGATGCTGACATTTATTTTTGTGTTGTTGGAGGTTCTCTGCATGCATGACTCAGATGTAATGCTCTTTACTGCATAGGCCAGGTAACTCAGCCATTCCTCGATTTTGGTCACATGTATGGCCGCAGTATGGGTATGTCTCGGAAAGTTGATCATGTGTGTTGAAAAGGGCTGTGCTGTATATTGAGTGTACAGATGCGATGCATTGAAATGTGCACGTGCATATATGTGCACACACATATGCGTAAATGTACGGACATGGGCAGCCCCCGCCCCCCCCCCCCCCCCCCCCCCCCCCCCCCCCCCACACACACACACACACACACACACACACACACAACACACACACACACACACACACACACACACACACACACACACACACACACACACCACACACACACACCACACACACAACACACATTGGTTTTGTCTGGTCATTATTTGCCTTGAGTAGCTGTGTCAGTCGTTATCTAACTATGTTGAACGCAGTGAGTATGGAGGCTCACCAAGTTGTCAAAATTGCATATGTTCTCTCCTTTTTATCACAACTATTGCTAATAATATGAAATATACCTATTAGGTCTTGTATTTTCTGCTTGATCAATGAGTGAAATAAAATGTATGTCCTACTTACCATTTCAATGCCAGTTGTTATAAGCAATGTGCATATTGCTCATGGCCAAAGTAACTATCATTGTCATTGACTCAGTATGGTTCCAATGTAATATCTTATTTTCTGACACAAAGTGTTATGTCATAGGTTCATGATATGGTTGGCTTTTTTCTGAAACCACCATGGGTTTAAATCTTAATTCCGCAACACTACAGAACACATTTCCAATGCTTATTTTTTGCATCCTTCATTGCACCAAATACAGACTAAATCCAATGAGTATTGTCACTGAATATAATAATACAGCTTTTAGGAGCCAAGGCCATCTTGTCAGTCTAAAATCCTCTCAAGAGTGCCTGGATGGTCAGATTTTTATGGGGGGTGGGGTAACTTTATAAGCTATGTATTATTTGCTTAAAGAGATATGTCAAGACTGAGTAGAGACATGAAAGAGGAATAAGTCAGCTGTCTATCTCTACCACTGACACATGTCTGTCACTAGCTGTTGTCAAAGGAAAGTCCAAGATGCATCAGGATTTATGACAGGCTTACAGGAAGTGTGACTGGACATGCCTTTGATCTCATATTGGCCTGTAAGCTCTGTGAGGATACAGGAATCATTGATCCATTGTTCTGAGCAAGTGCACTAATTGGGCTGTGTAATAGCATTACATTTGACAAGTTGTTTTACCTCACTTTTCTGAAATCCCCATTTTAAAGTAAAATATGGACATTATTATGTAGGGTAGGAGTGACATAACTGTTTTTGTATATTTTTATTTCACAATATGGTAACAACAGACTATGCATGATTTTCTTGCAGATTATATGGTTGGCTGTCACAGACATAATCTCTATGCATGTATACACAAGCTGTCAGTTGCAGTGTGGTCAGCACCATAAGAGGTATTTATTTTATTATACAATATTGGCCCATAAAATAAGGTACAAGTGGTCACTTGTAAAGTGGGTAAAAAAAATACCAGATTAAGGGATGACATTGATTTTTTGGCCTCCTGCATGATATATATGTAGTTTTCAAAAGAGCCTAAATTAAAGGTTTAAAAAAAAACAAAATTCCTATAATAACTGGGTTAGGAAGCTCCATGGCTAGGTACCCTTTTTGCATATCAGATGATGTTGCTGCTACAGAGGTGTGGAAAAATGTAGTTTTGTCCACAAATGGTCACGTTATGTGTGAAAAAGTTGTAGAAATGTTAATATATGCCAAATATGGTCTAGTAATTGTATACTTTTACAAGGGGACACAAATCGTGTCAGCTATTTTTAGAAAAACAGATTATTCATGCTGACTCTAGTCTAGTTTAGTCTAGAAAAGACTCAAGCATGCCATGTATCAACTATATTAGTTTGGAATGACATTGTGTTGGTAAAAAAACAGGAGTTACTGTCTGCATCAGGCATAAGCTTTAGCCATGGGCAATTTGAAGACTACTTAATTATTAAACCTGGACATTGAAATCCTGAAGTCAAACTTACTATTTTAAGTGGTGTAGAATGCTCTGGACTGTATGTAGTGAAGAGACTGATGTCATTTCAATGTTGATGCTGACATTTTTTGTGTTGTTGGAGGTTCTCTGCATGCATGACTCAGATGTAATGCTCTTTACTGCATAGGCCAGGTAACTCAGCCATTCCTCGATTTTGGTCCATGTATGGCCGCAGTATGGGTATGTCTCGGAAAGTTGATCATGGTTTTTGAAAAGGGCTGTGCTGTATATTGAGTGTACAGATGCGTGCATTGAAATGTGCACGTGCATATATGTGCACACACATAGCGTAAAAGTACGGACATGCACGCACGCATGCATGGGGGACACACCACACACCACACCCCAAAAACCCACACACACCCCAAACCCCCCACCCCCCCCCCACACAAAAAACACACAACACCCCAAAAAACACAAAAACACAACACACACTGGTTTTGTCTGGTCATTATTTGCCTTGAGTAGCTGTGTCAGTCGTTATCTAACTGTGTTGAACGCAGTGAGTATGGAGGCTCACCAAGTTGTAAAAT
>JAODUO010006505.1:0-10006 GCA_025642075.2 Ridgeia piscesae
CATATTGCTTGCTAATAGTGTGTAAAGTTATTGATCATTGTTGATTATCAAGTGTTTTTTTGCAAGGAGTGTTTAAATAGAATCTGATATATTGGGGTGTGTTCATATGTTTACCAAGTTACACAATTTTATATTATTTGCAGTGTTTCCCCTGGATAAAATGATGGGAGAGGTGGTAGAGAATGCTAATAATTTAGGTTAATTTTGCCCAAGCCAATGTTTCCATGTGCAAATGCATGGGCATGTGCACACACATCAACAAGGATTATTTGGACTGTGATCCTGCACAAAAGCCTGGTGGGTTTTGGTCCATGATCACTATATACATGTATCAGTGGGAAATCAATTCTACAGTGGCGCCATCTTATGAGCAAAGCATTAATACAAATTGACAATAACATTAATTTAATAGTTTTAGATTATAAACACTGTCTCAGAACACATACTCAAATATTGGTTGGGGTGATTTAAACCAATACTAAAGCAGTAATATATTTTGGGACGTGACCAACATTTGAGATCATCCCTAAGTTGGTATGTCATTTGTTGTGTGGTTTCTGCTCAATGTGTCACCAGTGACATTGGTGACTTGGGGACAACAGGACTGGGGATGACTGAATATTCAAACATTCTTCACCACATGTACATATTCTAACAGTTGTCACCATGTGGATGACATGGCTCCATCAGTCATGAGAGAACTCCACAGAATCACCCAACCATGCCTTGTGACATTTCCAAACAGCCAAGATTACTTTGGATTGGTGGTGGGACAAATCCTTTCAACAAAATAAGACAGTGAAACATCTATAGTTTTAATGGTGAAAAAGGGAAAAAACCCTTTTCGCTATCAGCGTCATGTCATTCTTTGAAAATGTGGTGCCTCGATACTTCCCAAATAATGTTTGCTTCTGGATACTTGTTCCTGTTGTTGTCGTACACAATAGTGTACAACCATCCCTGATTAATTGTTCTCTGCATAAGTGTTGTATCTTAAATATATGCAACATTTGTGTTTGGTGTGTGTTGAAGTGGAATATCAGCTTGCAAGCATTCTAGTTCTATGTGAATATTCCATTCGGCAATCATCGATAGCCGTTTAGTTGGGTTAGAATAACCACTGGTGTAATAGCATGTCATCACGTATTGAAGGTGTACAAATAAAGTAGCATAACACGGTAGAATATAATTAATGATTTATATAATGTAAATGTATAATAACGCACATGTAAATAATCTAAATAATGCACATGTATATATATTAAGCACAGTTCCCAGATCTGAGTGGACAGTACGGTCCAGCTGGTAGTGTACGTAGGGATCTGAGTGGACAGTACGGTCCAACTGGTAGTGTACGTAGGGATCTGAGTGGACAGTACGGTCCAACTGGTAGTGTACGTAGGGATCTGAGTGGACAGTACGGTCCAACTGGTAGTGTACGTAGGGATCTGAGTGGACAGTACGGTCCAACTGGTAGTGTACGTAGGGATCTGAGTGGACAGTACGGTCCAACTGGTAGTGTACGTAGGGATCTGAGTGGACAGTACGGTCCAGCTGGTAGTGTACTTAGGGATCTGAGTGGACAGTACGGTCCAGCTGGTAGTGTACGTAGGGATCTGAGTGGACAGTACGGTCCAACTGGTAGTGTACGTAGGGATCTGAGTGGACAGTACGGTCCAACTGGTAGTGTACGTAGGGATCTGAGTGGACAGTACGGTCCAGCTGGTAGTGTACGTAGGGATCTGAGTGGACAGTACGGTCCAGCTGGTAGTGTACGTAGGGATCTGAGCCTCCGAACAACGAGCCGGTGGCTCCGTCATAGCTGCACCCACCCAGATCTGATGCCGTGGGTCGGGCCATTCGACCACATGTCACTTGTGTCAAATCATCTGTTTCCGCACACGTCTCTCCCGAGACCCAAGTAAAATCCATATATAAATGCGGACCGCACGAATTCTGTTTGGGCACGAGTTGTAAAGGTAAAGACAGAGGTTGCCGGTGGCAACGGTAGGTCGGTCGACACTGATGATACCCATGATGGCGATGACACCGGAGTGGGTGGCGTAGCGGATGTTTTTCTTTGTCGTAGGATGGTTGCGACTAATAAATAAATAAACTGATATAGCGCCAAATCTAGCTAAAAAACTATTCAGGGTGCTTTACATGTACATGTCCTTAAAACTAATTACCCAAACATATAACTAAAAAATAAATAAAAAGATTAATAAAATAAAACATTAACCGTAAATTATATAAAAGTGCATAAAGACAGACTAATAAAAACATTGTAAATAAACAAATACATATAGAAGGTGAAAACACATCAATACAAAAGGCCATTTAAGGTAGAAGTAATGTTTTCTTCCATGCACTGTCTTTTCATTTAATTATTACTGCATCAGCCAAAGTATTTTCTAAAATATAGCATCTTTACGGTATTCTTAAGAATTCTCATTGTATAGTTCTTGTACTGAAAAAGGTAGACTGTTCCACAGGTCCGGAGCAGCTGCAGGGAAAGTCGCATTTCCAGCTTCGCAATTTGTTTTAGGTCTTTTAAGGTGTTTGGTTTCCTCTGAGCGAAGTGATCTGGTTGGCGTGTAGATGCAGATAAGGTCACGCAAGTACACTGGTCCATGACAGTTGAGCGCTCTGTGGACGAGTAGCATTATCTAGAAACAGACAAGTCCCCGGAATGGCAGCTAATTGAGTCCTTTTAGCACTGACGTTAGAATATTTAGCCACACGCTTGATCAGTCTAGCGGCTGTATTTTGAAGCAGAGAATTACAATAGTCAAGCCTTGATGTCACAAGTGTGTTGACCCTCTCCCTCGTCTGCCTTGGTAAGAACTTGTTAATCTGACCGATGTGATGGATGTGGAAATAGCAGCATTGAACGATTTCTGATGTGTTGGCAGACATGTTCATGTGATTATCCAAGTACACACCATCGTTTTTTACATGATCAACGTCTTGGATGAGTATACCACCAACACTAATGCTAAGTTCGTTAATTAATTTCTTTACAGATACAGGCACAATCGGAAGGAACTCAGTTTTCTGATCATTTACTTTGAGATAATTTGCGGTGAGCCACTCCCGAATTTCTATTATGCAGTCTTGAAGATGCCGTATGGCTTTGGATAATGATGTAGGATTCAGATCAAAAGTATGCATCAATTGCAGGTCGTCAGCGTAATGGTGAAATTGACGCTGTGTCTTCTGATGACATCGCCGACTGGTTGGACATACAATGAGAACAGTGCTGGCCCCAGCACGGATCCCTGCGGCACTCCTGTGTTACACGTGTGGTTTTCTGTTGTAGCCTGACCAATCACAACCCTCTCTTTGCGGTCCAGCAGATAGGATGCAACCCACCGTAGGGCATAACCCTGAATACCATAACGCTTGCTGAGCTGATTGAGTAGTATGGTGTGGTCAGCTGTGTCGAAAGCTGAACTCAGGTCAAGTATCACAAACAGAGTACCTTTTTTAACGATCCAAGGCCGCCTGGATATCGTTGCAGACTCAGCAATGTGGTTTCTGTTGAATGTTGTCTGTGATATGCTGACTGGAATGGTTCATTCGGGTTTTGTGAATCAATATGATCAGACAATCGCAGAGCCACTACCTTTTAAATAATCTTGGATAGATGAGAGAGAGAGTGCTAACGGGTCGATAGTTACATAGCATATCACGGTCCAAAGATGGCTTCTTTAATAATGGGTGGACACAGGTCACCTTTAAAGCAGATGGCATTGTCCCTTCGTCCAATGACTTATTAGTAATAGCGGTGATGACGGGCACCAATGATGACAGGCACTGGTGAATCTGTATGCATCAATTGCAGCGGATCAATTTCTCAGGTCTTAGTTAGACCGAACACAATCTTTTCTATTTCATCATGAGACGTTGGCACGACCGAAACGTGTGGTTCTGTGAAGCATGTTTTCTCTACCAATGGTGGGTTTGAGGAGCGCGGCACTTCTAGCTCTGCCCGAATCATTGGTACTTTCTCACTGAAGGGTTGTGCAAACTTGCTACCACCATCTTCAGTGGTGCAAAATTCTGGGTAGATGGCCTTCTGTATAGATCCCAAAGACCTGATAAGCCGGAACTTCGACTTGTTGTCAGCTCCCTGTAGAGTGTCCTGGTAATGTTTACACTTAGCCTTGGTTATGGAAGCCGTCGATGCATTTTGGGATTCAACATAGAGCTGGCGGTGAACTTAAAGTTTAGTCGTCCTCCAGCGATGCTCGCACTGGCGCTCCTTCTCTCTAGCTTCTTTCACATCGTTGATGTACCACGCAGATGGTCTAGCCCTTCGTCTCATCCTGTTCGTGATTGGGGCGTGTTTTTCAAGGACCGTTCGGAGAACTGTGTCATAATCATTAACTATCTGTTGAGTGTTTGCAGGATGCCTTTGTAGCAATTGTTGGCACTGGTAGGCAATATTGTCCCTGAAATATTAAATTTGCAGCTGAAGAAAGTCTATGACAGAAACATTAATGGGGCATGGACGTTGGTTCCCATGAGGCGAGCCCGCAATAGATCCATGTGCTTAAAATATGGTGATGCGAGTAGTTTGCACGAGTATGTTTCACGATGAAGTAGACCGACACATGGACGAAATTGTAGCCCTCAGGAGTAAGTTCGGTGATAAATGCTGAATCACCGCATCATTTCAGCCACGTCTCGGTGATTGCAAGAATATCGATTGCGTCATCACGAACATATTTGTTAATCAGCAACTTTTTGTTCCTGACTAATGCGACACAAGACAGGAGAAGGAAGATGGCGATCACAGCCACCTCCCGTACATATGGTGACATTGGTACAGCATGTGTAAGGTAAATAACGTCATTGGTATTGTGTATGTCCTCCTGTCACACGTGCATGGCCAAATGCTTCGCAATTCAATGCTCAAGAAATAACTATGTCTTTCCTTTACAAACATTGTCACCTTGCTTCCAGTTATGACCCCAGTATTGACAATTTAAAACTGTTGTAGAAAGTAATGCTGCTTTCTTTGCCAAAACATTACCTTAACTAAAATATAGCGACTGTGTATTTTGACAAACAAACATAATAACCATAGGTTTGTAGTGTTACAATTAGTCATATCCAATTTGACATTACATTTGATCGCTATTACATCGACTGGCATTATTCTTGTAGTTTATTGTGACCACGAACTAGTGATAGATACTTGTGCGGTCAGAATGATCATACAAAATTGTGTACGTGTTCGTTCTAAAGCAGACTGCTTTCACAATTAAACCCTCGACTCAAAACAATGATTTACTATCAGTAATGATAAATATCAATTTGATTAGACTGTGGATCATTCACAAACACGGGAGATCTGAACACATTAAGTCGTAGCAGCATATCACTTACCGGTTGTTATCATTGTACCCGTAGTCGGTCGGATGTTCTGCCGGTGTTTGACATCAACGTTGACAGGGCCTGGCGGTTTGCCGGGCCCGGCCTCTGGTGGTTTGTCGGGCGCGCGCGGCCTCTGGTGGTTTGTCGGGCCCGGCCTCTGGTGGTTTGTCGGGTGCGACCTCTGGTGGTTTGCCGCAGATCTGGCCGGACGTCAGAGTTTGCTGTAATTAAAACATACAACAAGATAACTTGTATAGCTCCTAAACCCTTCGTAAACAAGATCAGAGGGGCACCCAGACAGAAAGGTTGATCAATCAGATAGTCGGAAAATAGTCAAGTTGTCGTCAGATTGATTGAAGTGCCATGGAGTTATGGTAATTGGCAGTTCAAGTAATAATCGTGTTTTTAAATCATGACATAATTGGTCTATATTTCCACCTATATTCAAAAGGTGGTGTGCAGCTGCAAAAAAGCTAAGGTCCCAATGTTTATTCTAGTGAAAAAAGGTACTTGAAATATAGACGACCAAAGCGGCATGGTTTTGTTTGCTGCAGTAAGGAGTGAATTGTAAAAACGACGTTGTCTTACGTGTTTGATTTCTGGGTCTGTCTGTCGGTGAGCGAGAAGGTAGGCGAGTAAGTCGCATGTCTGGGTGTCCATGTTGTCACGGCCTACCCGTCACTTTGGGGAGAAAGGCGTATGGTGCTGGGAACACTACGCCACGAATATCAAAGGGGCAGGTGGTCGGACGGAGTGCAACTTTGTTACATGCAACAAAGTTGCACCGTGTGACGGTACCTTTACGTGGCATTAACATGGATTCTAACAGGTTGGAATATAAACTTTGTAGTTGACAGTACGTATTTATAATAGTGAGGTATTTGTTCTGCGTGCGGTATTGACAAGTTAGCGAACGACAGCACGTATTTACGTAAATGTAAACCTAGCCAATTCACGGCTAAATATCTCCATTTCGCCTTACACTCGGTACACTAACAAGAACACAAGAAGAAGGCAGAGCTGTGGACTTCTGACTGTCACCTGCTCTCACTCACATGTCCAGGGCTCATGATCACCTGGGTGTGACTGTTGGTCAGTAGTCCAAAGTGCTTCTGCTATTGTGTTTACTTTGACATTTGCCCCAGTACTACACAGAGTGTCTACTTTGACACCTACTCCATTGTTATTGTTCTCACTAGTGGACATGCTGGAAGGCTGGATTAACACCTCTGTGTCTTGTCTGGTCAAACTCCCATTGTGGCTTTGTAACTACCCTAACACTTGTCTCATTAGTACTCTGAGTATTCACTATGACATCTACTCCACTACAATTATCCTTACTGGTGGACAAATGTTCCACATGTAATCCGATATTCAAAATCTACACATTTAAGCACTTATATATTCGAAACAATGTAATTTAGACCACTTTAAATGTAGTACCCGACATGTCACACAACAAATGAAAAACCCCAAAGTGTCTCGGTGTCACTGCAGATCTAAACACAAGCAAATTCGTCAAACCCGAAGTTTTAAATTTTTAACATGTCCAAACAATTTAAAATTAAAGTGTTAAAAAAGCAAATTGGAATTTTTTGGAGGGCACCCAGACCACCCCAGCTTCCATAGTTTAGCTTTAAATGAGAGGTGTTAAGTTGCACTTGTGATACCCCGGATGCATTATATTAGCAACAATTTTACTTTGACAACGCACACCCGGGATAAGCCGAATAAGAACATTTTCATCGACAGGCTTGCCCTTCTGGTCCCCCCCAGTTCCAGAAGCAAATGAATATTAAACCGGGGAATTCCAGGTTACAAGAAATTCTGCTGGCTGGGAACCTTGTAAACGAGCAAACCAGTACACCTTATAAAAAACCTAAAAAGGGGGACCCCCAAAGGTTTCAAACCGTTTAGAAAAGTTTGCATTGGAAATCCCTTGATTTTTATAAAAAAATTTTATTTGAAAAATTTTCAATTTCTGGGCGTCCCGCTGGAAAATCCCCCTTGAAACCAAAAGTTTCCCCCCCCTTTTCCCGGCCTTTACCTCCCCCCGGGATTTTCCTTTGTAAAAAAAAAGAAATTTCCCTAAAAATCTTTTATTTTCCTTTTCACAAACAAACCCCCGCGGGGTTTTTTACCCACAGAATCATGGGGTTTTTTTTGCAGTGCACACCCTTTTGGGTTTTTTCTTTGTTTGGTGAAATTGGGTATAATTTTAAAAACAATTAAAATTTTTAAATTATAATATGGCAAATTTAGAAATTTTTTGAATTCGGGGTTTACCTTCTTTGTCCCCGAGTAAATTTAGGGGAAATTTTTTGTGTTTTTATTGAAAACTCCGGGAGTCGGGAAAAGAGGGGCCCCAAACCAAAGGGCCCGGGGAAACAACAAGGGGGGGCCCCAAAGGCCCCCCAAAAAAAGTTTTTGGGAAAAGGGCAAACAGGGAAAAATAACCTTTTACAACGGTTTAACCGGGAAGCCAGTTTTTTGTGGTCAAATGAAATTCAGTTTTTGGTTTTTGTTAGTTTTTAGGGGGAAAGGGAAATTTTGGAGATATTTAGGTAATTTGGCTAATAGAAAATTTTATTTAAAAAGTAATGTAAAAAGGTTTAAATACCAACCTGTTAAATTTTGTTAAAAAACTCATTTTATGTTTTTGGGCCTTTTTAACCCCCCTTTTTTTGGGTATGCCCCTTTTGCCTTTTCAATTCGGGGCCCTCCCCCCCAATGGGCCCCTTTCCAAAACCCGAAAAATCAAACACTAAGACAACGTCGTTTTTAATTCATTTTGCAGCAAAAACCCCCTTTTGGGTCGTCATATTTCAAGTACCTTTTTTCACTAGAATAACATTGGGACCTTAGTTTTTTGCAGCTGCCACCACCTTTTGAATATCCATTTGTAAGGGGGAAATATAGCCCAAATTATGTCATGATTTAAAACACGTTTAATTTACCTGCCAATTCCCTCTCCATGGCATTTCAATCAATCTGACGACAACTGACTATTTTCCGACATCTGATTGATCAACCTTTGTCTGGGTGCCCCTCTGATCTTGTTTACAGGGTTTAGGAGTAACTTATCGTTGATGTTTTAATTACAGCAAACTCGAGTCCGGCCAGATCGCGGCAAACCACCGAGGTGCCCGAAAAAAGAGGCCAGGCCCGACAACACCAGAGGGCCGCGCCGACAAAAGAGGCCGGGCCCGGCAAACCGCCGGCCTGTCAACGTTGATGTCGACACCGGCGACATCCGACCGCCCACGGGTACAATGATAACAACCGGTAAGTGATATGCTGCTACGACTTAATGTGTTCAGATCCCCGTGTTGTGAATGATCCACAGTCTAATCAAATTGATTTTATCATTACTGATAGTAAATCATTGTTTTGAGTCGAGGGTTTAATTGTGAAAGCAGTCTGCTTTGGGAACGAACACGTACACAATTTTGTATGATCATTCTGACCGCACAAGTATCTATCACTAGTTCGTGGTCACAAAACTAAAAAATGATCGATGAAATACGTCAAATGTAATGTCAAATTGGATATGACTAATTGCAACACTACAAACCTAGGGTTATTATGTTTGTTTGTCAAATACACAGTCGCAATTTTTTATTTAAAGGTAATGTTTTGGAAAGAAAGCAGCATTACTTTCTACAACAGTTTTAAATTGTCAATACTGGGGTCATAACTGGAAGCAAGGTGACAATGTTTGTAAAGGAAAGACATAGTTATTTCTTGAGCATTGAATTGCGAAGCATTTGGCCATGCACGTGACGGAGGACTACAATACCAATGACGTTATTTACCTTACACATGCTGTACCAATGTCACCATATGTACGGGAGGTGGCTGTGATCGCCATCTTCATTCTCCTGTCTTGTGTCGCATTAGTCAGGAACAAAACGTTGCTGATTAACAAATATGTTCGTGATGACGCAATCGATATTCTTGCAATCACCGAGACGTGGCTGAAATGAGGCGGTGATTCAGCATTTATCACCGAACTTACTCCTGAGGGCTACAATTTCGTCCATGTGTCGGTCTACTTCATCGTGAAACATACTCGTGCAAACTACTCGCATCACCATATTTTAAGCACATGGATCTATTGCGGGCTCGCCTCATGGGAACCAACGTCCATGCCCCATTAATGTTCCTGTCATAGACTTTCTTCAGCTGCAAATTTAAATTTCAGGGACAATATTGCCTACCAGTGCCAACAATTGCTCAAAGGCATCCTGAAAAAACTCAACAGATAGTTAATGATTATGACACAGTTCTCCGAACGGTCCTTGAAAAACACGCCCCAATCACGAACAGGTGAGACGAAGGGCTAGACCATCTGCGTGGTACACAACGATGTGAAAGAAGCAGAGAGAGGAGCGCCAGATGCGAGGCATTCGCGGAAGGACCGCTAAATTGAAGTTTCACCACCACTCATGGAATCCCGATGGGGGTGAACCGGCCTTCCAAACCCCAAGGTAAAGGAAAAAATTTACCAGGGAAATCACAGGGAGTGACAACCCCAAGTGAAAAGTTTCCCGGCTTATAGGTCTTTGGGGTCATACAGAAAGGCCATCTTTACCCGATTTCAATAAGTTTGACAAAGGAA
>JAODUO010006509.1:0-13219 GCA_025642075.2 Ridgeia piscesae
CGCATCTAGGAGAAACTTGGCAGCAAATCAAAGAATAGCTAGTAAGGTCGTCGGACGGACGACACATGCAATTCGCTACTGGCGTCACTTGGCTCTATGTTATTTTCAAACATATTGTAGTGACAGCTACTTATTTATTCCAATATGGGATTATACACGCTCATTATGGGCAAGGGGTACTTATAGGACGATCGAGGGAGCACACGTGTCCCTGTCGTCGCGTGTGTACACTGCGCTGCCGATGTGATGCTCTGTCGGGGTGAAGTAATTCCGCTATGACACGTCGCAAATAGTCAGCGGGCCTTGTCGCCAGCCAGCTATGACGGATATAGCCACACTCTCGGTCTGTTTCTCGTCCGACACTTGTACAATATGGCTGCTTAGAGGTGTACGTGATTGTCCTTAAAACAACTGGTTGCGGGAAACAATGTGCGCAAGGGTGTTCATCAGCTTCCCTACCACCGACTTACTGAACTAGTCCGATGTGGCGTCTTCGTCGTCAACAATCTGCTTCCAAAACCGAAAAAGAAAGTCTCAATCGCCACACGGAAGATCGTAAACCATCTTGAAGTATTGCATGTATGTGGTGGTGAACCGTCTCATGTGCTGGTTTGGCCCGATTATGGTGGCAACTGCCAAACATTAACTAATACAGCAGCTTGTAAAGTATCGTACGTATAGTTTATTTTTATAACTTGTTCGGTAATAAATAGTTGCAATGATACCTGATAGAGCGATCGTGTCATCTTTGATAATTTGAATTTCAGTTGGGAGTATCCGAACGCACTAACTATGCATACTTTTTCGTAACTGATCTATTTAAAAGTTATTTTGGGTGAAATAGAGCAGTTGTAATAACACGTGTGCACATACGGGAGGCGCTGTCTGGTGAAGAGAGCTGAACCGTATCTTCAACATGACACGACACCGAAATGGGACGTGTTGACATTTTTCGAGGCGACGTTCCCAATTTCTCTGTCGTCGGATATTGACATCGGAAGACAAGACGGGGGCGCTGCATTGGAGGGGGTGGTAGTGTTTTGATACCTGTTCGCGGCGACGTTTACAACTGAAGAATATTCATGGCGGAACGTGTAGATGTGATGGGGGCACTTCACCTTCGAAGCGTATATGGGCTACGTTATTATAATAAAAATATTGCGAGGCACAATTGCGACGATCTATCCCTCAACACACCCTAGATATGTCTATAGTGTAGGCCTGTGAACCCAAATGTATCTGTCCGTACCCTCGATTACCCAGGTGGCAGCCCTTTTCAGCCCCTCAACTCTGCCTGGGAAACTAATGGGCTGCAGTTGTAACCGCTAGGGCGGCCTTACCCCAGATTAGGGTAGACATGCTGATTGGTTCTCAGGCCAAATTTGAAATAAAAAATTTAATCAATATACCTTTTTATAAGGTAATGTTGTATTATAAAAAATATTCAAAATTAAACGTACATTAACACAAAAAAATATATAAACTAAAAATATGTAGTTATTTATGAAATCGGAATTACGGCAAGATTAGCCAATACCGCTCAGGTAGCAGCATTGGTTAGCCCACACGGATAGCATTCAAACGCCGGTAAAATAACCAGACTATCTTCTCGGCGTAGTTCCGCAGCCGACCTACAGTCTGTTAAGCGAGACTAATCCGTGCAAAGATGCATAACCATATTCCAAGTAGTCGTGCTCGTTATTCTGTCCAGCGTACATCTTTGTTGTACTAGTCATAAGTAACTGCAGTCGTTGTTCTTTGAACTCGATTGATCCGATGGTTCTCTCGACCCTCCCCGAAATATTGTATTACTGTCAGACCTGGTGTTTACCCGGACTTCGCTGTGCTACCTAAAATGATTGGTTAAGGATTCACGGTGTACTATCATACTGCTTAATACGTACATACATCTCAACGGGTCGAATTTTAGCAAAACTCAATATAGGTTGCGTGAAGATCTAGACTTGTATAATTTTGTTCACGGTGCATTTTGGGAGTCGTCATTTCGCTCGGGTCTATCTGTAGGTCTGTACAGGCTTCGTTCGACTGAACAACGCTTGGAAAGAAACAATAGGTATACCACGTTTCCTTTTTTAGTTTTATTACTTAACAAAATGATACATCGAATGACGTAAAACACACCGTCAACACTCCACCAGTCATTTAGATTAGATATGAAACATATCTGGTTAAAATAACTGACAGTTGAAGACGGTGGGTAAGCCATGGAAGGAATCTGCAAGCCGGCGAACCTCCAAACCCCTTTCGGGGAGGAGGAAGTCTGATTTCCCAGTGCTTCAACAGCGAAAGGAGTTTACTCTCCTCCGACCATGGTTACCGAAAAAAAATTACACCGATCTACACCCTATAACACCCTAACATTTAACGTCCGATAATTGAACGGCAGCCGCGTCATTAACTTGAATTGAATCCGACGTCTCTTCCCTTGCGTTCAATATGAAAGCCTCTTCGGGTATAGTATCCACATCTCGATGTCATCGTGGCCGTTTACTACAACAACATTGAAGCGATTTAATACTAGGGGTATCAATACCGAGTAGCTGTAGACGGCGAGGATGAAAACGACAAAAGAATCGAGAAAACTGACCTGCCGCGGATCATGTGACAATCAGTGAGAAGGAGAGAGAGAGAGAGAGAGAGAGAGAGAGAGAGAGAGAGAGAGAGAGAGAGAGAGAGAGAGAGAGAGAGAGAGAGAGAGAGAGAGAGAGAGAGAGAGAGAGAGAGAGAGAGAGAGAGAGAGAGAGAGAGAGAGAGAGAGAGAGAGAGAGAGAGAGAGAGAGAGAGAGAGAGAGAGAGAGAGAGAGAGAGAGAGAGAGAGAGAGAGAGAGAGAGAGAGAGAGAGAGAGAGAGAGAGAGAGAGAGAGAGAGAGAGAGAGAGAGAGAGAGAGAGAGAGAGAGAGAGAGAAAAAAGAGAGAGAGAGAGAAGAGAGAGAGAGAGAGAGAGAGAGAGAGAGAAGATGATGAATACTTGTACCGAAAGACCTTTGCTTGCATTTTTACTATAGCACGTCGTACGTCAGGCGATATAACGCATAACGTAATATCCTCGTTTCTAAAACCGCGGGAGTTATGCAACGCGATGATTGGCTTAAGCTCCGTCTAACCGGTTGTTGACGTCATGAAACGTCACGGTAACAACGAGTTGGCGGTTAAGAATTTCACAACAATCGCAACAGCCAAACGCAAAAGACGTATCGAGAATGACACCGAAGAAGCGATACCAACAACTGTTCACGATGTCAGAACACCTCGTACGCTGGCGACAGGACGGCACAGGCTACGACATCGCTACCGCCAAATCGGGCGATTCACTACGACCCCTTTGATGTCAGCCAATGCCTGTCTACCGAGGAGGGAGGGACACGTGAAGGCACCGCAGGAGTGTGGAGAGCAGCCGTTGACGCAGTACTCCACGGTCGGCGCATCCACATTCCGAGGTAAGATTTTCTCGTACTTTGTTGAAGTATTGACATTTATTCCCACTTTTCGGTTTCGGTGTTATCTTTGTGTACTGCTTCAACGTTAAACAAAATAATTATCGGTTATCTTTGAATTCCAGGTGCCTCACGTGTCCGTCCCGTTCGCCGACGAAATTGCTGCGATAACGGCGAGGAACCTGCTCCGACGAGTTGTCTTGTAAAAAGTAAGGTTTTATAATAATTGTCCGACCATAATTTATTGCTATGACTAGGAGAAAATCCTGGGTTCCGCGGCGGGGTTATCCGGGGGGGGGGGGGGGTGCGGATTGGGGGGCGTAATTTTCCAGAGGTGACAGCAGTAGATATGACGAAAATATCTTGTTAAACGTTAAGGAAACGTCCCGGGGTTGGGGGTGGGTGGGTACCGGAGAGATTGTCACTGGGGGTCGCACACATCCAGATAGTGACGACTGCTGTGGATAGTTGGGCCTACGTTGTAACTTTTCAGTGAGACTATTCTTTTAATTTATTACGAATTGAATGTTTGATTGCTCGTTCAATGTCTAGTTTTCTTTTCGGAGCAAGCCGGAACTCAACGTGCCGATCAACCAGTGAGGACAACTGAATCAACGACCCACGAACTGCGATCGTACCTCGTCGGCATCGACGGCTAGACGCGTTCACGGACCGACGGCCGTCGCGCGAAACGTCACTCGCTGTCGTCACAACACAACACGCGTGCGCCGGAACAAAACATGTCCGTCAGCGGTGACCAAGAAGCGTTCGCTTCGAATGGACTGCACTAAATGAACATTCAGTCGAATACGCGCCGACTAACCGACGTCAAGCGAGAAGTCCGTTGCTGGTAGCCTGATACCGCTGCCAGGTTGCGTAGACAAGACACACGTCTATCAAGAAACGCATGCGCAGATCAAAAGTTCCGGCGCTGACAGAAAACTGGACATTTGCTACCATCTGTGACTGTGATCGGAAACCTGCTAACTGTTTTATCAAAACATTAGATTACAAAAAGACAATGCGTTGCCATGGTAACAATAACGCTCGTTGACGCGAACAATGAGATCACGTGGACTCTGATCGTTTCTTCTCAGTTAATAAATAGTTTATGCTCCATTAACCGTGAATAAATTTGTTGATGTCGTTCTATCTAGTTACGACTATTTTCAGGCATCCCATATAAGTACTGATCCAGCCGATAGAAATGGTATCGATAGGTCCATATTATACATCACTAAAGTTATAATTATATAGTGCCTAGTGCTTAGCTGCCTGCACCATTTCTCATCAGATATGGCCTGTCTATATTAGCATGTACCTCCTCACATGAAGTTTTGTAATGTTGTAGAGTAACTATTAATTTCAAGACGTTTGCTAGAAAAAGGACACCACCCAGACTGTGACAGTTAATACTTACTGCCGAATGCCTCTTCGACCACTTCCACTGCTTTCGGGAAATCACCTGTCTGTACAGAAACACATTTAGATGTTACAGAACAAAATCTTAGTATACGTACACCCTGGTACTTTATTGCACTACGCTACATTTAGTATAGAAAAGAAAGTACGTAAATACACGTGTGTACCGTTATGATAAATCTTCGAAAGGTATTTTTATGCAGGATAACATAGTGGATTCACATCAGACCACAAACGGACGGAGGGACGGATGGATGGATGGGTGGATGGATGGATGGATGGATGGATGGAGGGAGGGAGGGGATGGAGGGATGGAGGGATGGAGGGAGGGAGGGAGGGAGGAGGGAGGGAGGGAGGGAGGAAGGGAGGGAGGGAGGGAGGGAGGGAGGAGGGAGGGAAGAACACGGGCGGACGGACGGACGGACGGACGGACGGACGGACGGACGGACGGACGGACGGACGGACGGACGGACGGACGGACGGACGGACGGACCAGACAGACAGACGAACAGACAGACAGACAGACAGACAGACAGACAGGCAGACAGACAGACAGACAGACAGACAGACAGACAGACAGACAGACAGACAGACAGACAGACGGATGAACAGACAGACAGACAGACAGACAGACAGACGAACAGACAGACGGACAGACAGACGAACAGACAGACGAACAAGACAGACAGACGAACCCAGACGAACCAGACGGACGGACGGACGGACGGACGGACGGACGGACGGACGGACGGACGGACGGACGGACGGACGGACGGACGGACGGACGGAAGGACGGAAGGACGGAAGGACGGAAGGACGGAAGGACGGAAGGACGGAAGGATGGACGGGGCTGTTACATATCCCACCTGTATTTGAGCTTCCACCAGCCATGTAATGACGTCGACCCGCAGCATGCTTTTGTCCTCTGTCGGGCCGTCTCTCAAGACGACCAGCAGCCACTGTGCTGCGAGGCCGTAGTCGGCCTTCTAGAGCGCCGTCGTGCCGAGCAGACCCCGGTCGCGGCGACTGATACTCTCCATCGCCGGCACGCCGAGGATGCGTCCAGCGGCCACTTCGGACGGGTCGAGGGCGAAGGTGCGCTGTAGACGGACGATGGCCGACGTCGCTCCGTCCTCGTACTCGTCCAGTGACGGCAGCGAGACTCCGACATGGATCGGCACTTGCCGGCACGCTGGGGGCGAATGGCAGTGGCGACGGTGAGGACTTGCAGTTTCACAGGGTAATCAAAATGGTGGATTAATTACGAGAACTACGATGTGTTAGGAATAAGAAGTAATGATTCGTGTAGTAAAGAACTATCGATAAGTCGAAGGCTTTCTTGTCATTTGCCATCTGGAGCTAAACCTTTGGATGGCAATCTTGTCCAATCTAGTTAAAGTACCAAGATAAGACGAGACCGTACCTTTGTATGGGGTGGTATTGAGCATGGCATGATTCCGTTGTGACCTCTCTTGATGAGTTGATAGGCATTTAGTGGATGGCTCACATAGCTGACGGCCTCGTCTCTGTTCTTGGCAGTCACCAAGTGTTGTTTCAGTTTTTTTAGTATTCTGGAAAACCCCAATTCGTCTAGTGAAACTGAATACTAATAACGACTTCTTTTGCGCCAATATCCTCGAAGATCAAGCTCAGTTGACGCTCGAGATGCAGAACTCTGTAACACGCTTCCGCTTGAATAAATCGTGGTGTCATAACACGGTGCCCGACACATTTCTCGCATCTAGGAGAAACTTGGCAGCAAATCAAAGAATAGCTAGTAAGGTCGTCGGACGGACGACACATGCAATTCGCTACTGGCGTCACTTGGCTCTATGTTATTTTCAAACATATTGTAGTGACAGCTACCTATTTATTCCAATATGGGATTATACACGCTCATTATGGGCAAGGGGTACTTATAGGACGATCGAGGGAGCACACGTGTCCCTGTCGTCGCGTGTGTACACTGCGCTGCCGATGTGATGCTCTGTCGGGGTGAAG
The DNA here is from genome assembly GCA_025642075.2 of Ridgeia piscesae. Lineage (NCBI taxonomy): Eukaryota > Metazoa > Annelida > Polychaeta > Sabellida > Siboglinidae > Ridgeia > Ridgeia piscesae. Next base: position 6,879 of record JAODUO010006509.1, read on the forward strand.
TAATTCCGCTATGACACGTCGCAAATAGTCAGCGGGCCTTGTCGCCAGCCAGCTATGACGGATATAGCCACACTCTCGGTCTGTTTCTCGTCCGACACTTGTACAATATGGCTGCTTAGAGGTGTACGTGATTGTCCTTAAAACAACTGGTTGCGGGAAACAATGTGCGCAAGGGTGTTCATCAGCTTCCCTACCACCGACTTACTGAACTAGTCCGATGTGGCGTCTTCGTCGTCAACAATCTGCTTCCAAAACCGAAAAAGAAAGTCTCAATCGCCACACGGAAGATCGTAAACCATCTTGAAGTATTGCATGTATGTGGTGGTGAACCGTCTCATGTGCTGGTTTGGCCCGATTATGGTGGCAACTGCCAAACATTAACTAATACAGCAGCTTGTAAAGTATCGTACACATAGTTTATTTTTATAACTTGTTCGGTAATAAATAGTTGCAATGATACCTGATAGAGCGATCGTGTCATCTTTGATAATTTGAATTTCAGTTGGGAGTATCCGAACGCACTAACTATGCATACTTTTTCGTAACTGATCTATTTAAAAGTTATTTTGGGTGAAATAGAGCAGTTGTAATAACACGTGTGCACATACGGGAGGCGCTGTCTGGTGAAGAGAGCTGAACCGTATCTTCAACATGACACGACACCGAAATGGGACGTGTTGACATTTTTCGAGGCGACGTTCCCAATTTCTCTGTCGTCGGATATTGACATCGGAAGACAAGACGGGGGCGCTGCATTGGAGGGTGGTAGTGTTTTGATACCTGTTCGCGGCGACGTTTACAACTGAAGAATATTCATGGCGGAACGTGTAGATGTGATGGGGGCACTTCACCTTCGAAGCGTATATGGGCTACGTTATTATAATAAAAATATTGCGAGGCACAATTGCGACGATCTATCCCTCAACACACCCTAGATATGTCTATAGTGTAGGCCTGTGAACCCAAATGTATCTGTCCGTACCCTCGATTACCCAGGTGGCAGCCCTTTTCAGCCCCTCAACTCTGCCTGGGAAACTAATGGGCTGCAGTTGTAACCGCTAGGGCGGCTTTACCCCAGATTAGGGTAGACATGCTGATTGGTTCTCAGGCCAAATTTGAAATAAAAAATTTAATCAATATACCTTTTTATAAGGTAATGTTGTATTATAAAAAATATTCAAAATTAAACGTACATTAACACAAAAATATATAAACTAAAAATATGTAGTTATTTATGAAATCGGAATTACGGCAAGATTAGCCAATACCGCTCAGGTAGCAGCATTGGTTAGCCCACACGGATAGCATTCAAACGCCGGTAAAATAACCAGACTATCTTCTCGGCGTAGTTCCGCAGCCGACCTACAGTCTGTTAAGCGAGACTAATCCGTGCAAAGATGCATAACCATATTCCAAGTAGTCGTGCTTGGCTAATCTTGCCGTAATTCCGATTTCATAAATAACTACATATTTTTAGTTTATATATTTTTTTGAATTGTACGTTTAATTTTGAATATTTTTTATAATACAACATTACCTTATAAAAAGGTATGTTAATTAAATTTTTATTTCAAATTTGTACGAACCAGTCAATGTCTACCTGTCTGAGGTAGAAAGCCGCCTAGCGGTACAACTGCGGCCGATGGTTTTTCCCGAGGCGGAGTTGAGGAGAACGAAAAACTGCCGCCTGGGTGTCGAGGGCCGCGGACGGATACATTTGGGTTCACAGGCCTACACCATAGACATATCTAGGGTGTGTTGAGGGATAGATCGTCGCAATTGTGCCTCGCAATATTTTTATTATAATAATGTACGCTTCGAAGGTGAAGTGCCCCCATCACATCTACACGTTCCGCCGTGAATATTCTTCAGTTGTAAACGTCGCCGCGAGCAGGCTGTCAGGCCACTGCCGCCCCTCAATCGGCATACCGTCTTGTCTCCGATGTCAACTATCCGACGACGAAAGTGAAGACATCGTCTCGAAAAATGTCAGCTGCGACCCCATTTTGTGTCGTGTATTGAATACGGTTCGGCTCTCTTCACCGGGCAGCGCCTCCCGCAATATTACTTTGCGATGATATTACAACTGCTCTATTTCTCCCAAGAATAACTTTAGATAGATCGGTGCGAAAGTATGCGTAGTTAGTGCGTTGGTTCTCCCGGCTGAAGATTCAGGTATCAGAATGTTTGCGAAATCGCTATCAGCTATCATTGCAGCTGTTATTGCCGGTAGTATGAGATAGGCTATGCATTGCGATACTACAGGCGCAACATTGGTGTGTTTGGCAGTTGCCACCATGTCAGGTAGGTTGCTTTTTCGAACGGTTCGCCACCACGCTGTCTGTTAAGCTGGATGGTTTGCGATCTTCCGTGTGGCGATTAAGTGTTTTGAAGCAGTGATGAGCGACGAACACTCACATCAGACTGGTTCGACAAGTCGGTGGTAGGAAGCTGATGAACGCCCGCCTTTGGTGATTTCCGCAACCAGTGTTTAAAGGACTGTCGCATTGCACCTCTAACAACCATATTACTCTGAAATTAATCCGGGCAGAAAATCTGAACCGGAGAATATGTATATCCGTCATGGCGGCGACAGGCCGCTGGCTGTTGCGGCGTGTCATCAGCTTCGCGGCAGGCATCGCATCGGCAGCGATAACACGCGCGACGACGAGTTTGCATTAACTACCTCGATCGTGCCGCGCGTAGGCATTAATATAATCATGTGGAATAGATATTGGCTGTCACTACAATATGGTGAAAATAACATGGGGTAGTGACGCCGGCTTGTTATGTCATCCGTCGATATTAATACTAGCTGTGCTGATTTGCTGCCAGTTTTTCTGGATGCGGCTGTCGACATATCGCTGACACCGCGACGGCTTGGAAGCGTGTTGCAGAGTTCTGCGTACAAGTCAACTGAGCGATATTCAATGATTGGCGCGAAAGAGGAATCGTTATTGTATTCAGTGCTAGACAGGCAAAGTTTCCAGAATACAAAAGAGAGCTGAGCAACGCGTGACTGCCAGGGCAGGGCGGGCTGTCGGTATGACCATCCGCTAGATACCTGTCAGTCGGAAGACGCAACGGTCATGCCATGCTCAATACTACACCCACAATTGCAGTCGTATTGCTAACTAGATTGAACAAGATTATAAATCCCAGGGACTGGAGAAGCAGATGACTTCGAGCCTTCGACTATCGATAGTTCTTTGCAGTCGTACTTCTTGTTCTGGCGCATCGTAGTTCTCGTGGTCAATCCGCCGAACGATTGCCACTGTGAACTGCGGAACCTCCGTCGCCGCGCCGTCGCCCCAACTGTGCCGGCAGGAAATCTGTCCATGTCAGATCTCGCTGCCGATCACTGGACAGCCACGGGTGGGCGACGTCGACCGTCCGTCTGCAGCGCGTTCGCCCTCGACCGTCGAAGTGGCCGCTGGACACGTCGGCGTGCGCCGGCGATGGAGAATCGCCGCGACCAGGTACTCGGCGCGACGGCGCTCTGAAGACTGCGACCTCGCAACACGAATAACAGTCGTCTTGAGAGACGGCCGGCAGAAGGACAAGCATGCTGCGGGTCGACACGTCGATACATGGCTGGTGGAGCTCAAAATGCAGGTGGGATATGTAACGGCCCCGATCATCTTCAGATCGCTCTTCGTCGGCTCTCGTATCGTCGTCATCGTCGTCGTCGTCGTCGTCGTCGTCATCGTCGTCGTCGTCGTCGTCGTCCTCGCGTCATCGTCGTCCGTCCGTCCGTCGATCCGTCCGTCCGTCCGTCCATCGTCCGTCCGTCCGTCCGTCCGTCCGTCCGTCCGTCATCGTCCGTCCGTCGTCGTCCGTCGATCGTCATCGTCGTCCATCGTCCGTCCGTCCGTCCGTCCCGTCCCGTCCGTCCGTCCGTCCGTCCGTCCGTCCGTCCGTCCGTCATCCGTCTCCTCGCCGTCCGTCCGTCCATCCGTCCGTCCGTCCGTCCGTCCGTCCGTCCGTCCGTCCGTCCGTCCGCCCGTGTTCTTCCCCTCCCTCCCTCCTCCCTCCCTCCCTCCCTTCCTCCCTCCCTCCCTCCTCCTCCCTCCTCATCCTCCATCCTCCAACCCTCCCCTCCTCCTCCATCCATCCATCGTCATCCATCCACCCATCCATCCATCCGTCCCTCCGTCCGTTTGTGGTCTGATGTGAATCCACTATGTTATCCTGCATAAAAATACCTTTCGAAGATTTATCATAACGGTACACACGTGTATTTACGTACTTTCTTTTCTATACTAAATGTAGCGTAGTGCAATAAAGTACCAGGGTGTACGTATACTAAGATTTTGTTCTGTAACATCTAAATGTGTTTCTGTACAGACAGGTGATTTCCCGAAAGCAGTGGAAGTGGTCGAAGAGGCATTCGGCAGTAAGTATTAACTGTCACAGTCTGGGTGGTGTCCTTTTTCTAGCAAACGTCTTGAAATTAATAGTTACTCTACAACATTACAAAACTTCATGTGAGGAGGTACATGCTAATATAGACAGGCCATATCTGATGAGAAATGGTGCAGGCAGCTAAGCACTAGGCACTATATAATTATAACTTTAGTGATGTATAATATGGACCTATCGATACCATTTCTATCGGCTGGATCAGTACTTATATGGGATGCCTGAAAATAGTCGTAACTAGATAGAACGACATCAACAAATTTATTCACGGTTAATGGAGCATAAACTATTTATTAACTGAGAAGAAACGATCAGAGTCCACGTGATCTCATTGTTCGCGTCAACGAGCGTTATTGTTACCATGGCAACGCATTGTCTTTTTGTAATCTAATGTTTTGATAAAACAGTTAGCAGGTTTCCGATCACAGTCACAGATGGTAGCAAATGTCCAGTTTTCTGTCAGCGCCGGAACTTTTGATCTGCGCATGCGTTTCTTGATAGACGTGTGTCTTGTCTACGCAACCTGGCAGCGGTATCAGGCTACCAGCAACGGACTTCTCGCTTGACGTCGGTTAGTCGGCGCGTATTCGACTGAATGTTCATTTAGTGCAGTCCATTCGAAGCGAACGCTTCTTGGTCACCGCTGACGGACATGTTTTGTTCCGGCGCACGCGTGTTGTGTTGTGACGACAGCGAGTGACGTTTCGCGCGACGGCCGTCGGTCCGTGAACGCGTCTAGCCGTCGGTGCCGACGAGGTACGATCGCAGTTCGTGGGTCGTTGATTCAGTTGTCCTCACTGGTTGATCGGCACGTTGAGTTCCGGCTTGCTCCGAAAAGAAAACTAGACATTGAACGAGCAATCAAACATTCACAGCCGTAATAAATTAAAAGAATAGTCTCACTGAAAAGTTACAACGTAGGCCCAACTATCCACAGCAGTCGTCACTATCTGGATGTGTGCGACCCCCAGTGACAATCTCTCCGGTACCCACCCACCCCCAACCCCGGGACGTTTCCTTAACGTTTAACAAGATATTTTCGTCATATCTACTGCTGTCACCTCTGGAAAATTACGCCCCCCAATCCGCACCCCCCCCCGCCGCGGAACCCAGGATTTTCTCCTAGTCATAGCAATAAATTATGGTCGGACAATTATTATAAAACCTTACTTTTTACAAGACAACTCGTCGGAGCAGGTTCCTCGCCGTTATCGCAGCAATTTCGTCGGCGAACGGGACGGACACGTGAGGCACCTGGAATTCAAAGATAACCGATAATTATTTTGTTTAACGTTGAGGCAGTACACAAAGATAACACCGAAACCGAAAAGTGGGAATAAATGTCAATACTTCAACAAAGTACGAGAAAATCTTACCTCGGAATGTGGATGCGCCGACCGTGGAGTACTGCGTCAACGGCTGCTCTCCACACTCCTGCGGTGCCTTCACGTGTCCCTCCCTCCTCGGTAGACAGGCATTGGCTGACATCAAAGGGGTCGTAGTGAATCGCCCGATTTGGCGGTAGCGATGTCGTAGCCTGTGCCGTCCTGTCGCCAGCGTACGAGGTGTTCTGACATCGTGAACAGTTGTTGGTATCGCTTCTTCGGTGTCATTCTCGATACGTCTTTTGCGTTTGGCTGTTGCGATTGTTGTGAAATTCTTAACCGCCAACTCGTTGTTACCGTGACGTTTCATGACGTCAACAACCGGTTAGACGGAGCTTAAGCCAATCATCGCGTTGCATAACTCCCGCGGTTTTAGAAACGAGGATATTACGTTATGCGTTATATCGCGTGACGTACGACGTGCTATAGTAAAAATGCAAGCAAAGGTCTTTCGGTACAAGTATTCATCATCTCTCTCTCTCTCTCTCTCTCTCTCTCTCTCTCTCTCTCTCTCTCTCTCTCTCTCTCTCTCTC
>JAODUO010006516.1:0-15374 GCA_025642075.2 Ridgeia piscesae
ATTTAAAAATAAACTTTAAAATATTTTATGACATCACATACTTCTTAATATTTTTTGTTATTGTCCAATGCACTTATATCATCCTCTACAGAGATATATAATATTTTTATAACATAAAGTGGCTATTTAAAAAATTAGCTGCATGCTGCAATTTCTAGTCAACTTTAGTTTACAATATTGATATAATATTTTGGTAATTACTAGCACAATATAAAGTGTTAAATGGTGTTATTTAGTCCTAAGTATAGACAAATAATACATTGTAGAGAAGACTGTTGAGTTTTGTCAATAATTTTCTATGGAAGAAAAATGCTCATTTTGTCATTTAATAGTGTTTACTAAATGGACTAAAATTGTGGATCAACAGACATTTAGTTGGGACTTATGAGAAGCTGATTAAATATTATACCCTGTTAAGATATTACCACAGTACCAACAAAAGCAAAGCGTGAGATTGCCCTACTTGCAAAAAGAAATGCAAAAAGCAAACATAACTCCTAATGACATCAAGTCCACACACTATATGCATACCAAGCTCTGCACGTATGCATGTAACTGCTACGTAGATTACAAGTAACTAATAATCAACTCAACAGATACCTATCTAGTTGTTATGCTAATGAAAACAATTAGTTGATATGTTCAGAAGGCAAGAAAAGGCTGTTACATGTTGACAGTGCTAATGAAAGTTTCAAGATAAACGTTCATTAATCATGTGATGAAATGATAAGAAGATATTTGATAGGTCTCACATTCACTAGATCAAAGAATGGGCCACAGATTGCCGTACACAATACATATGTCCCCTTGTCAATGTCAATATCAGAGCTGCTCAGGTTTCCTCCTCGAGTTCATTTCTTAGCTCACAAGAATGATAACTTGCTAAACAGTATATAGTGGTCTCTCACAATAAGGACATCTGATGTTAGGAACATCTACAGTTTTCTGCATTGTTATATATTCAATTCAATTCAATAACTTTATTCCAGACTCAACAGGGCACATACAGCAAGTACATGTGACTCTGAGGTCCATATGTTGACATTAGGCAGACAATATGTACAGTATGTATTCTGACCCAAATGTATACATTTGTTTTAGTCAAGTGTTCATATATAAAAGCTTGATCCAGTGTTTACGGATCCTGGAAGTGAATCTTAAGCTAGAAGTTAGAATGTCATTTAAAATACAGTTAACAGAGCTATCAAGTCTACACATAAATCTATACACCATATTCCTAATAACTGACTGGCAGCATTGTACATCAAACAGAGTGCATAGTAAGCTGGTACTTTCATATTTTGACATACCAATAAACAACTTAAAAATATTGTGATATGCAATATGTAATCTATTTAGTGTGGATTTCTTGTAATTCCACCAGAGTTGTACTCCATACATGGGTGAGCAATATGAACGAAACAGTGTGAGCTTAACCTCTAGGAAGCACATGCTAAATTTTCGCAATATAATATTACCTTGTACATATAAAGTTCTGCGTTGTCTATTAATATCATCATCATCTGAAAGATCATCTGAAATATAGTTTCCAAGATATTTATATGTAGCTACAACATGCAGAGTAACCCCTTTTAGCTTAAATTCAGGGATACTGCATCCTTTTAAGGTCGCAGATCTAAATATCATAACTGCACTCTTCTTAGCATTGTATTTCACATCATGGCTCATTCCAAATTTTTCACATTCACGTAGTAGCTGGCATAGTCCTGCCGATGAAGGTGAAATCAAAACCAAATCATCAGCATACATTATGTGATTAATAAGATGACCATTCATGCTACATCCAACATTACACATTTTAAGTTGTTCACTCAATTCATCTACATATACATTAAATAAGTAAGGGGATAATATCCCCCCTTGTCTAACACCATTGGTTACTTTAAATTTAGTAGAAAGCAAATCACCCCACTTTATGCAAGTGGTCTGGTTGTGATACCAATACATTAATATTCGTAGTATATACACCGGTACACCCCTTTCACTGAGATTCTTAAACAACGTTCTGTGATTTACTCTGTCGAAGGCTTTACTGGCATCAAGAAAACATACAAATACACTGCCATTCAGAGTTCGATATAAATCAATAATTTCCTTTAACACATATATACATTGGTCTGTACCATGCTTCTTCTTGAAACCAAACTGATTCGGATTAGTATCCAAAAATATTTCAATTCTACCCAGTATGATTACTTCAATAGTTTTGCTAAACACACTAGCTAATGCAATTGGACGGTAATTGTCTTTAGAAGATATTTTACCAGCTTTATCCTTAATCACTGGCACAAGTACAACTGACAACATTGACTCTGGCAGAAATCCATGAGCAAAAAACTAGTGAAGCACAAAGAGAGCAAGGGTACAAGTGCCTTGTCTGCATATTTTATATGTTCTGAACATATGCCATCTGACCCACAAGCTTTATTAATGTCAAGCTTCTTAATTGCATTTGTTACTTCCTCTACTGTAACCACAATTTCATCATAAGATGTATCACAGTCATATTCACTCATGTCTACACTACTATGATAACTGAACCTCTCTAAGCCCATCACCTCTGGTAACTGAACCTCCTCTCTAAGCCCATCACCTCTGGTAACTAAGCCTCTCTAAGCCCATCACCTCTGGTAACTGAACCTATCTAAACCCATCATCTCTGGTAACTGAACCTCTCTAAGCCCATCCATCACCTCTGGTAATTGAACCTCTCTAAGCCCACCACCTCTGGTAATTGAACCTCTCTAAGCCCATCACCTCTGGTAATTGAACCTCTCTAAGCCCATCACCTCTGGTAACTGAACCTCTCTAAGCCCATCACCTCTGGTAATTGAACCTCTCTAAGCCCATCACCTCTGGTAAATGAACCTCTCTAAGCCCATCACCTCTGGTAACTGAACCTCTCTAAGCCCATCCATCACCTCTGATGACTGAACCTCTCTAAGCCCATCACCTCTGGTAACTGAGCCTCTCTAAGCCCATCACTTCTGGTAACTGAACCTCTCTAAGCCCATCACCTCTGGTAATTGAACCTCTCTAAGCCCATCACCTCTGGTAACTGAACCTCTCTAAGCCCATCACCTCTGGTAATTTAACCACTCTGAACCCACACACATCATATATTTTCTATGATAAACAGTATGCTATACTTTTTCTGATGAATATAAAAGATACTATGGACAGATAATGTTAAATTTTGCATTATTTTGGTGTATTGACATTTTGTCAGTAATCAAAAAGTGTGTGCTTGGAAGTAATCTGATTCCCGAAAAGCAAAAGAAGTGTATGTCTATGTAACAGTGGCGCCACACTGTGGCTTGGTGTGATAAAGCCAGTCATAAACTTGTATCATCTGTGGCTTGGTGTGATAAAGCCAGTCATAAACTTGTATCATCTGTGGCTTGGTGTGATAAAGCCAGTCATAAACTTGTATCATCTGTGGCTTGGTGTGATAAAACCAGTCATAAACTTGTATCATCTGTGGCTTGGTGTGATAAAGCCAGTCATAAACTTGTATCATCTGTGGCTTGGTGTGATAAAACCAGTCATAAACTTGTATCATCTGTGGCTTGGTGTGATAAAGTCAGTCATAAACTTGTATCATCTGTGGCTTGGTGTGATAAAGTCAGTCATAAACTTGTATCATCTGTGGCTTGGTGTGATAAAGTCAGTCATAAACTTGTATCATCTGTGGCTTGGTGTGATAAACCAGTCATAAACTTGTATCATCTGTGGCTTGGTGTGATAAAGTCAGTCATAAACTTGTATCATCTGTGGCTTGGTGTGATAAAGTCAGTCATAAACTTGTATCATCTGTGGCTTGGTGTGATAAACCAGTCATAAACTTGTATCATCTGTGGCTTGGTGTGACAGTCATAAACTTGTATCATCTGTGGCTTGGTGTGATAAAGTCAGTCATAACCTTGTATCATCTGTGGCTTGGTGTGATAAAGTCAGTCATAAACTTGTATCATCTGTGGCTTGGTGTGATAAACCAGTCATAAACTTGTATCATCTGTGGCTTGGTGTGATAAAGCCAGTCATAAACTTGTATCATCTGTGGCTTGGTGTGATAAAGTCAGTCATAAACTTGTATCATCTGTGGCTTGGTGTGATAAAGCCAGTCATAAACTTGTATCATCTGTGGCTTGGTGTGATAAAACCAGTCATAAACTTGTATCATCTGTGGCTTGGTGTGATAAAGCCAGTCATAAACTTGTATCATCTGTGGCTTGGTGTGATAAAACCAGTCATAAACTTGTATCATCTGTGGCTTGGTGTGATAAAACCAGTCATAAACTTGTATCATCTGTGGCTTGGTGTGATAAAGTCAGTCATAAACTTGTATCATCTGTGGCTTGGTGTGATAAAGTCAGTCATAAACTTGTATCATCTGTGGCTTGGTGTGATAAAGTCAGTCATAAACTTGTATCATCTGTGGCTTGGTGTGATAAACCAGTCATAAACTTGTATCATCTGTGGCTTGGTGTGATAAAACCAGTCATAAACTTGTATCATCTGTGGCTTGGTGTGATAAAGCCAGTCATAAACTTGTATCATCTGTGGCTTGGTGTGATAAAACCAGTCATAAACTTGTATCATCTGTGGCTTGGTGTGATAAAACCAGTCATAAACTTGTATCATCTGTGGCTTGGTGTGATAAAGTCAGTCATAAACTTGTATCATCTGTGGCTTGGTGTGATAAAGTCAGTCATAAACTTGTATCATCTGTGGCTTGGTGTGATAAAGTCAGTCATAAACTTGTATCATCTGTGGCTTGGTGTGATAAACCAGTCATAAACTTGTATCATCTGTGGCTTGGTGTGATAAAGTCAGTCATAAACTTGTATCATCTGTGGCTTGGTGTGATAAAGTCAGTCATAAACTTGTATCATCTGTGGCTTGGTGTGATAAACCAGTCATAAACTTGTATCATCTGTGGCTTGGTGTGATAAAGCCAGTCATAAACTTGTATCATCTGTGGCTTGGTGTGATAAAGTCAGTCATAAACTTGTATCATCTGTGGCTTGGTGTGATAAACCAGTCATAAACTTGTATCATCTGTGGCTTGGTGTGATAAACCAGTCATAAACTTGTATCATCTGTGGCTTGGTGTGATAAAGTCAGTCATAAACTTGTATCATCTGTGGCTTGGTGTGATAAACCAGTCATAAACTTGTATCATCTGTGGCTTGGTGTGATAAAGTCAGTCATAAACTTGTATCATCTGTGGCTTGGTGTGATAAAGTCAGTCATAAACTTGTATCATCTGTGGCTTGGTGTGATAAAGTCAGTCATAAACTTGTATCATCTGTGGCTTGGTGTGATAAAGCCAGTCATAAACTTGTATCATCTGTGGCTTGGTGTGATAAAGCCGGTCATAAACTTGTATCATCTGTGGCTTGGTGTGATAAAGCCAGTCATAAACTTGTATCATCTGTGGCTTGGTGTGATAAAGTCAGTCATAAACTTGTATCATCTGTGGCTTGGTGTGATAAAGTCAGTCATAAACTTGTATCATCTGTGGCTTGGTGTGATAAAGCCAGTCATAAACTTGTATCATCTGTGGCTTGGTGTGATAAAGCCAGTCATAAACTTGTATCATCTGTGGCTTGGAGTGATAAAGCCAGTCGTAAACTTGTACCATCTGTTCTTCTGGACTTGTGATTTTTGAATAGAAGGGATAGTCAGTGTGTGTTGAATGTCATCTTGTTATTACATTTATGTTAGGATTACATGGTTATGGAATACCAAACATATTGTTGGATGGCAATGACACTTACCGTATCTAATACCATCTGGTTTCAAAACAGTAGAAAAAATATAATATTCCTTAACTATGTAAAGTATTTATTTATTACATAATTATTTATTACATTTTAGTACAATTTCTACTGACATTTTAAGAATTATTTCATGTTTTTATATCCTAGTGACATTGTAATAATATAATTTTTGTTATTATGTTTAATTTATTTATCAGATTCATTTATATATAAAACTGTACATGGAATGGCTCTGTGGAATGGAACAAGCTAAACAGACATGAATTACATCACGTTTGCAACGTGGAGTAAATGTAATAAATAAAAACATACCAGTTCAACGGTATACCGACACATAGTACCCAGCTCTAGTATCTAAACCTTTCTGGTAATTGAACCTCTCTAAGCCCTTCACCTGTGGCAATTGAACCTCTCTATTACCACCATATGTTACAAGTGAACCTCTCTAAGCCCTTCACCTGTGGCAATTGAACCTCTCTATTACCACCACATGTTACAAGTGAACCTCTCTAAGCCCTTCACCTGTGGCAATTGAACCTCTCTATTACCACCATGTTACAAGTGAACCTCTCTAAGCCCTTCACCTGTGGCAATTGAACCTCTCTATTACCACCATGTTACAAGTGGACCTCTCTAAGCCCTTCACCTGTGGCAATTGAACCTCTCTATTACCACCACATGTTACAAGTGGACCTCTCTAAGCCCTTCACCTGTGGCAATTGAACCTCTCTATTACCACCACATGTTACAAGTGAACCTCTCTAAGCCCTTCACCTGTGGCAATTGAACCTCTCTATTACCACCACATGTTACAAGTGAACCTCTCTAAGCCCTTCACCTGTGGCAATTGAACCTCTCTATTACCACCATGTTACAAGTGGACCTCTCTAAGCCCTTCATCTGTGGCAATTGAACCTCTCTATTACCACCATGTTACAAGTGGACCTCTCTAAGCCCTTCACCTGTGGTAATTGAACCTCTCTATTACCACCACATGTTACAAGTCAACCTCTCTAAGCCCTTCATCTGTGGTAATTGAACCTCTCTATTACCACCATGTTACAAGTGGACCTCTCTAAGCCCTTCACCTGTGGCAATTGAACCTCTCTATTACCACCATGTTACAAGTGGACCTCTCTAAGCCCTTCATCTGTGGCAATTGAACCTCTCTATTACCACCACATGTTACAAGTGGACCTCTCTAAGCCCTTCATCTGTGGCAATTGAACCTCTCTATTACCACCATGTTACAAGTGGACCTCTCTAAGCCCTTCATCTGTGGCAATTGAACCTCTCTATTACCACCATATGTTACAAGTAAACCTCTCTATTACCACCATATGTTACAAGTGAACCTCTCTATGACCATCACCTCTCACCAACTCTGGTAATAAAACCTCTCTGGTAAGTCTGTCTTCTCTTTGGTAGCCAAATCTCTATGCCCTCCACCCTCTGGTAATTGAAGCTCCAAGTCCACCACACCTGGGAAGCCTGCCTCTCTAAGCCCACCACCTCCGATAACTGAATCTCTCTAAGCCCACCACTTATGGTAACTGAATATCTCTAAGTCCACCACCTCTGGTAACTGACTCTCTAAGTCCACCACCTCTGGCAAGTGTGTCCCCGCCACCTGTGAGGTACCTGGGGCGTGTGCGTGTCATAGGTTGTTGGTTGATACAACTCGGGGGTAAGGAGAAAGGCAGGGTTGAGGAAGCCCAAGTGTCTATGTCTCTGTAATAAATGGTATGGTGACGTCATTCACATGGTGACGTCTACTGTGGCAATGAACCAATTGTGAAGGTGATTTCAACTGCCTCATGTCACCAGTGAAAGCAACGATTACAATGTTGTCATCATAAATACAGACGTCTTCATCGTAACATACATTTGCTGTCAACGTAACAACACTGACAATGTTGTTATCACAATAGATGTGTAATGAACAAGGGTTTAACATTGCTTCTAACACATAGTTATCTATGTGTACCCACTGCATACATTTTCAAATTTATCACAGCCACCGAGAACTAATGTGTGATCATAGAACTTACCAAAATATAATTTAGATTTCAATTTTTTTTCCAATTTGGCATTATGCTATGATAGGTACACTGAGCAGTTTAGTGTTTAGACTGATTTGAATGGTACAACCAACATAACTTTAATTATCACTGCAAATCTACCCATGGTTGACTGAAATTTTACAGTTCTGGTAATTTAACATAACAGACATTCCTGATTCTATATGAGTGAGCCAATTTCATGTGTTTCCCCAAAATATGCATAAATTGTTAAAGGATTTCTTCCAGTGCCAACAGTGCATACCATATTATAATGTGCACCTAAAGCATGAATTCACATTAACTGTAACCTATGCTGAATTGGCAGTTTTTCACAATTAGAAATTATCTGCAGAACAGCAGAGTTGTTGATATACTCAAAGTGAGACTGCAACAGAAGACACTTCCTACTGCTGTCTTTGTCACAGTCTCACTGTGACACTGAAGCGTGGTCATACTTTGTGGTGACCACTAGTGACACATCCCTTCTGATTCACTTAAGCTAGGAGTTGCACAGCTGATAATAAGACTTGGATTTAGATTGTTTCAGTGTGCGTGCGTGCACATGTGTGTGTGTGTGTGTGTGTGTGTGTGTGTGTGTGTGTGTGTGTGTGTGTGTGTGTGTGTGTGTGTGTGTGTGTGTGTGTGTGTGTGTGTGTGCATGCATGCGTGTGCACATGTGTGTGTGCATGCATGCATGCGTGCATGCGTGCGTGCGTGTGTCATTGTGTTGAATGTATTGAGTGCATCATGTGTCATGTGATCAGTGTAGACTGACCTGACTGCCTGTGACAGCTTTCCTGCTTGATCCCTTTCCCGCGCCGCCCTTCTCTGGACTGCCCGATGCACTGCAACCAACACACAACTCTTTGTATATAGCAGTAGACAAATATATATATATATATATATACATATATATTATATATATATATATATATATATATATACATATATATATATATATATATATATGTATATAATATATATAATATATATATACAGTATATATATATATTTGTCTACTGCTATATATATATATATATATATATATATATATATATATATATATATATATACATATATATATATATATACATGTATATATAATATACAAATATTCTGAACAGTTTTAATTACTGTTATACATACCAATTCTAATATCCTCCTAGTAAAAATACACTATTCTTGTACAAACTAAACCACACTACCTACTCATAAACCTATGCTGTCTGTTCCCAGTTGTTGTTATAATACTTCCAATATATAGAATAACTATGCTGAGTGTATTCGTCCACTAAAATGCAAACTTTGTTTTAAAGGGAAGTTGTGTGTTCCTCAGCCAAGTATGATTTGTCCCAGGCAGTGTGAGTGTTAAACACTGACCGATGAGACGTGTTTGAACGTCAACTTACTGCGGTCAAATTAGCCTATTTCAACAACATTATCAATAAAGCTTCTTTTGAAACTGGATGTATTGTTTACCATGTGAGCATGTTGTGTGACAGCATCTTTCAAATTGCAACATTGTTACCAAATTACTAAACTATGTATGTAAGATTCTATTTATTCCTCTTAAGAATGCTATATTAAATATAAAAAACCAGGAAGAGATGCCCTCCTTTCAATAACAACACCCGTGTGATGTACGCCATCACTAAATATTTCTGGTGAATATTTTGAAGGGTTATTTAATGTTTACCTGCGGATGCCATTCACGCCAAGTTCAACATCGCCAGAGTTGTCCGAGTTGAGACTTTGACTTGAGTGTCCTGTTGAAGCTCTCATTACTCCCATGAGACGCTTGAACAGTGACGGTTGCTGCAAACACACAGCACACACACACGTGACAAGTGCACTAGTAGGTGGCGTCTGTGACACAAGGTGATGCACAGCAATATGTTAACACAACTACGTCTATACTGTATGGATTGGCATTCATATATTTACTGCAAATAAAAATGTTAATTACCCAGGGTATATCATCTGTGAATCCCTAGGCTAGTTACGACAGAATTACTTCCACATAAACACACCTTGAAGCTTCTCAAAGTATTGAAAGATGATACTCATTACACAATTAATACAGAAATTATACATTAAAAATAATTATTACTTCACGTTACATAAAATATAATATTTAAATTGGAAACCACGTGCGATTTTAACATTAATTCCCTTGCAGAATATTACTGATAATTATTGGCTGTGGGACAAAATGCATAAGAGAGATGACAGTGTATATACACATAATTATCTTATTACAGGTTCTTCTACTGAAGAAACCATCCTTCCTTACTTACTTCGCTCCACAATCTGTCTAAAAGAATTACCACAGGACTTGCAAAGAAACCACACAGCAGAGACAACTGTAATTGTAAACAGGTGTAATAGAAACAGTCAAAAGCAGCGAAGAAGCAACCAGAAAGGAAGAACTTGCATGGTGTCAACTTAGACACTTCCAGTGTCGTGTCAACACCAACCTCTTGTAAACATTTATCAACGTTCATTGACAGAAATTGTAGGGATATGACCGAAAATTAAACGATCTATAAAATGTCACAAAAAATCCACTTTCGAAAGGCACAAGATAAAGCCGTTATAATTATTGCATGCATTAATAAATTTTACTGAATTAAGTCACCAGTTTGTAAGACATAGTTAACTCTGCAGCATGCATTGATGTAGTGACAAAACCAAGGCGAGATTATCAAAATGATCCTTTCCCCCAAAGCTGTGTGGCTGACAAAAAGTGAAGTGCATCTTATTCGGAAGTCAACTGAAACCGTGCGCGATGGCAAAATGCACCAGAAAGCACGTGCACACGAGGCTTTGTGAGAAGACAGACAAAAAGTGCAACAGTGCTTAGTAAATCTACCTCTTCTTTATTGGTCTTCTCCTGAAAGAGAGATGAACAAATGACGTTGACCAGCTGGCAGTCTGACTGTGTGAGGTCACTCTGAACGACTACTATGGACAGTGTGGTAGTAACTGTGACATAATGTGTCAAAACTCATGACATCAACTTGCATTGATATCTAGGCTCATGCATGCAACTCAATCTACTTCTACAGTGTCTGTCTATGTATACGGTCTATACCAAGAGGGTTTACTATTATTACGAGTCAGAAGTACAGGTACACAGGGGTGTATGTGTAATCTGATTATGACATTTGTTGTGTTTCTCTCCAGAACACCTCCCATTGAAATAGTATTATGCTAATTAACTCTTTATAACAACAGCATGCTTTTGTACATATAGATAATTATATTATGTACTTAAATATGTTCCCACATATCAAAGTTGCAAGAAAACAGATAAAAGCTGAGTAAAAAGCTAGCAGAAGTATAACTAACAATATACCAACATTAGAAATATGCAAATATTCATCAGGCAAAGCAGATCATTAGATGAAACAAGCCCAATAAAACAGGAAGGATTAGCATCAAGTTAAATGGATGACAATGCAAAGGTGCAGAACATTATTGATGTCATGTAGATTGCTTCTGAATTCTGTTATGATTCATTAAAAAATAATGTACTTGTCAGAACCAAAACATAAGATTCAACGGAACTGTCCAGACCTTACTGGTCTGGTCTGGTTTTCTGTCTCACAACAATTACGCTATATTGACATATCCAGGCATCAGTTGACTTAGAGACACAAGCTTCCGATGTTTTTGGAACTGCCATCATGTAACAACCATGAACAAAATCATGATACAAATGGGCAACTCCTTCTTCTAACACAGATAAACTAGCCTATGAAGGTGTTTGAAAGTTCTGTTGAAATTTTGATATGTACCTATGTCTTGTTTTCCTAACAGAACGTTATAGCTTATTTCTTATATTTTCCATACAGACACATCTTGCGTTGTGTTGCCAGCTCACCGTGGGTTCTCTGTTCATCTGTTTCTTCGACTCTCAGTGGAGGAACGGAAGCACTCTCTGAGACTCCTCCTAGTCTACACCCCCTGTGTCAAACACCTCAGCCTCACCAACACTCACTTTTATCACACCTATCTCTTATGCACAACAACTCTAACTTAGGATGGAACTATCGATTACATACAACTATATTCATATAGGACAAACCTGTCGATTACATACAACAACACTCACGTCAGACATGTCTATTGTATACAAGAAAAGTCAGAGAACAAGTAATAACAGAATAAGTTGTCATCACATAGTGAACTTGTACTATGCTGCATTCTACCATCACATGACGTAGTCACATTTTCCTGTATTCTACTGTCTCATTACTGTCACTGGACCATACTCATTATCATGTTACTGTCACATTACATACTTACATTATGCCTTTCTCGACTGTCATATGCCTTACTTACATTGTGCCATATTCGACTTACTCTTGCTATACTTACACTGTGGTGTACTCAATTGTCGTATGCCCTACTTACATAGTGCCATACTCTATGGTCACAAGCTATAATTACACCGTGCCATACTCTACTGTCACATGATGTACTTACATTGTGCTGTACTCTATTGTCACATGCCATACTTACATTGTGCTTTAATCTACTCTCTCATGCTGTACTTACATTGTGTCATATGCTACTGTCAAATGCTGTACTTACATTGTGCCGTACTCGACTGATAGACTTCTTTGGTATAAACAACATTATCATCCTATTTGCACACAAAGAAACACACAAACTTACTTGGATCTCACCCAACCAAAGAGACAAGAAACAAATTTACCACCTTCTCATCAGTGGCAAGTGGCGAAAATCCTTACAAGATGTACGTTTTAGAAAAGGAGCGGATGTTGGCAGCGATCACCACCTTGTTGTCAAACACATCAAACTGAAGCTTAAAAGAACTGTAACACCAATTAGGCTGTTGAAATGGGGTTCGATGTCTCCAAGCTGAAAGATGCTGGCAACAGACCCGCAGTGCAGTGTGTGTGTGTGTGTGTGTGTGTGTGTGTGTGTGTGTGTGTGTGTGTGTGTGTGTGTGTGTGTGTGTGTGTGTGTTTGTGTGTTTGTGTGTTTGTGTGTTTGTGTGTTTGTGTGTTTGTGTGTTTGTGTGTTTGTGGTGTGTTATATGTATGGAGTGTGCTTGTAGAAGTACGTGTATAATGTATGTGAAATACTATGACATTGCTTGATTGAATAATACAAAAAGTATTTGAATACAATGGCCACTTTAAAATAGGATCAATTTAGAAATGCACAAAGTAGTGTCTTCATAAGGGTCACACTGTTGGTGTCAACCCTGTCAAGAGACTGACCAGCTCCAGATGTGACAATTCTTATTTACCTTGTTTGATTTTTCTTGTTCAAGGGAAACGAATTCTTGTGGGGCACCATAACATTGGGGTTATCCTCCAGTACTCACACATTCTACAAACACAGACAAGATTCATCATTCAACTTAGTACACCATACCGTGTCACACTGTGTCACACCATGTCACACTGTCACTGCACTGGCTGGAAGCAGCCACAGTTAACAGCTTTCTTGACAGTGTGACATCACTTTTATTCACTGAGGGCAGAAACGGTTGTGAGAGGAAGGGAGGGAAGGAGGGACACAATGAGGGAAAGGGACATAGAAAGGGACACTGAAAAGAACAGGGTAAGGGAGAGGATGAGGAAGAGAGAGGGAGGGATGGAATGAGATAGAAGAGGGAGAGGGGAGAGAGAGAGAGAGAGAGAGACAAAAAGAGAGAGAGAGCGAGAGAGCGAGAGAGACAGACAGACAGACAGACAGAGAGATAGAGAGCGATAGAAAGACAAAGATAGAGACAGAGAGAGACAGGCAGACAGAAACACAGAGAGAGAGACAGACAGAGACAGAGACTAGTCTGTTGCCAGCTCACCATGGGTTCTCTGTTCATCTGTTTCTTCGACTCTCAGTGGAGGAACGGAAGCACTCTCTGAGACTCCTCCTAGTCTACACCCCCAGTGTCAAACACCTCAGCCTCACCAACACTCACTTTTATCACACCTATCTGTTATGCACAACAACTCTAACTTAGGATGGAACTATCGATTACATACAACTATATTCATATAGGACAAACCTGCCGATTACATACAACAACACTCAGGTCAGACATGTCTATTGTATACAAGAAAAGTCAGAGAACAAGTAATAACAGAATAAGTTGTCATCACGTCGTGAACTTGTACTACCCCCGGGAGGTATGCTGCATTCTACCATCACATGACGTAGTCACATTTTCCTGTATTCTACTGTCTTATTACTGTCACTGGACCATACTCATTGTCACGTTACTGTCACATTACATACTTACATTATGCCTTTCTCGACTGTCATATGCTTTACTTACATTGTGCCATATTCGACTTACTCATGCTATACTTACACTGTGGCGTACTCAATTGTCGAATGCCATACTTACATAGTGCCACACTCTACGGTCACAAGCTATAATTACACTGTGCCATACTCTACTGTCACATGATGTACTTACATTGTGCTGTACTCTATTGTCACATGCCATTCTTACATTGTGCTTTAATCTACTCTCTCATGCTGTACTTACATTGTGTCATATGCTACTGTCAAATGCTGTACTTACATTGTGCCGTACTCGACTGATAGACTTCTTTGGTATAAACAACATTATCATCCTATTTGCACACAAAGAAACACACAAACTTACTTGGATCTCACCTAACCAAAGAGACAAGAAACAAATTGACCACCTTCTCATCAGTGGCAAGTGGCGAAAATCCTTACAAGATGTACGTTTTAGAAGAGGAGCGGATGTTGGCAGCGATCACCAACTTGTTGTCAAACACATCAAACTGAAGCTTAAAAGAACTGTAACACCAATTAGGCTGTTGAAATGGTTCGATGTCTCCAAGCTGAAAGATGCTGGCAACAGACCAGTAATGCAGTGTGTGTGTGTGTGTGTGTGTGTGTGTGTGTGTGTGTGTGTGTGTGTGTGTGTGTGTGTGTGTGTGTGTGTGTGTGTGTGTGTGTGTGTGTGTGTGTGTGTGTGTGTGTGTGTGTGTGTGTGTGTGTGTGTGTGTGTGTGTGTGTGTGTGTGTGTGTGTGTGTGTGTGTGTGTGTGTGTGTGTGTGTGTGTGTGTGTGTGTGTGTGTGTGTGTGTGTGTGTGTGTGTGTGTGTGTGTGTGTGTGTGTGTGTGTGTGTGTGGGGCGTGTCGTGTGCGTGCGTGCGTGCGTGCGTCGTGCGTGCGTGCGTGCGTGTGTGTGTGTGTGTGTGTGTGTGTGTGTGTGTGTGTGTGTGTGTGTGTGTGTGTGTGTGTGTGTGTGTGTGTGAAGGAGACAGAGAGAGGGAGAGATACAGAGACAGACAGTGATGGGGAAAAGGAGGGTATGTGTCCAGTAGTAGTACTGAAACAAGTATGTGACTGGGACAATCTGCATTCTCGTCCACATAGAAAGGTACTTGACCAGACTCAATCACATCACCAGGCTCTTAACTGGTACATGTACTGACCAAGCAGTGCAGTAAACATGACTGATCAGCTAGTCAACGAAGAAG
>JAODUO010006517.1:10000-15000 GCA_025642075.2 Ridgeia piscesae
CGGTGAGCCGGCGGCGTCGGCCGAACGCGAGAGACGGGGGAGGCAGCGCCGATGTTTGCGTCTACTTACTTACAAGTTCTTTCTGTCTACGGGGGATCAGTTTCGTCTACGGGGGATCAGTTGTTTCGCCGACCAAGAAAATACACAAGTTCGTTTTGTCTACGCGGGATCAGTTTCGTCTACGGGGGATCAGTTTCGTCTACGGGGGATCAGTTGTTTTCGAAAGGTTGCCTGGACGGCAGGAAAAACGGGCCGGACGGCGCGGCCGTCGGGTGCGATGCGGCCCGGCCGGCCGCCCGGCGCCGGGTCGGTGAGCCGGCGGCGTCGGCCGAACGCGAGAGACGGGGGAGGCAGCGCCGATGTTTGCGTCTACTTACTTACAAGTTCTTTCTGTCTACGGGGGATCAGTTTCGTCTACGGGGGATCAGTTGTTTCGCCGACCAAGAAAATACACAAGTTCGTTTTGTCTACGGGGGATCAGTTTCGTCTACGGGGGATCAGTTGTTTTCGAAAGGTTGCCTGGACGGCAGGAAAAACGGGCCGGACCGGCGCGGCCGTCGGGTGCGATGCGGCCCGGCCGGCCGCCCGGCGCCGGGTCGGTGTGCTGGCGGCGTCGGCCGAACGCGAGAGACGGGGGAGGCAGCGCCGATGTTTGCGTCTACTTACTTACAAGTTCTTTCTGTCTACGGGGGATCAGTTTCGTCTACGGGGGATCAGTTGTTTTCGAAAGGTTGCCTGGACGGCAGGAAAAACGGGCCGGACCGGCGCGGCCGTCGGGTGCGATGCGGCCCGGCCGGCCGCCCGGCGCCGGGTCGGTGAGCCGGCGGCGTCGGCCGAACGCGAGAGACGGGGGAGGCAGCGCCGATGTTTGCGTCTACTTACACAGTTCTTTCTGTCTACGGGATCCAATTTCGTCCCCCAAAGGGGACAGCTCTTTCAACGGGTTTCCCTACCCGCAGGAAAAAAAATATGCGTACCGACAAATTCCGTTTCCCATCGAGGGGTAACGGCGGGAGCATGACTTCCGGTACCCAAAGCCTCGTCACAGGAAAACACCGGCCGAACAGCGACAGACCCGGGGGAAGGCCCCCCCGCGGGCCGAAAAGTTTTGCGGGGTCTGACTTACCCTTTCCCCAAGGGTTCGTTTTGGGTCTACGGGGGGATCAGTTTCGTCTACGGGGGATCAGTTTCGTCTACGGGGGATCAGTTGTTTTCGAAAGGTTGCTTGGACGGCAGGAAAAACGGGCCGGACCGGCGCGGCCGTCGGGTGCGATGCGGCCCGGCCGGCCGCCCGGCGCCGGGTCGGTGAGTCGGCGGCGTCGGCCGAACGCGAGAGACGGGGGAGGCAGCGCCGATGTTTGCGTCTACTTACTTACAAGTTCTTTCTGTCTACGGGGGATCAGTTTCGTCTACGGGGGATCAGTTGTTTTCGAAAGGTTGCCTGGACGGCAGGAAAAACGGGCCGGACCGGCGCGGCCGTCGGGTGCGATGCGGCCCGGCCGGCCGCCCGGCGCCGGGTCGGTGAGCCGGCGGCGTCGGCCGAACGCGAGAGACGGGGGAGGCAGCGCCGATGTTTGCGTCTACTTACTTACTACGGGGGATCAGTTGCGTCTACGGGGGATCAGTTTCGTCTACGGGGGATCAGTTTCGTCTACGGGGGATCAGTGTCGTCTACGGGGGATCAGTTTCGTCTACGGGGGATCAGTTGTTTTCGAAAGGTTGCCTAGACGGCAGGAAAAACGGGCCGGACAGGCGCGGCCGTCGGGTACGATGCGGCCCGGCCAGCCGCCCGGCGCCGGGTCGGTGAGCCGGCGGCGACGGCCGAACGCGAGAGACGGGGGAGGCAGCGCCGATGTTTGCGTCTTACTTACTTACTACGGGGGATCAGTTGCGTCTACGGGGGATCAGTTTGCAAACAGTTGAGAAGTACGGCAAAGTATGACGCGGCGCCGACGTCGGGCGATAATTTGTGCCGGGGACGGCCGGCCGACCTGCCCGGTTTGGTCCGGCCGCCCTGCCCGGTTCGGCGTGCCGGGCAGACAGCCGGCGGAAAATGTCTGGAAAGACTGGCTTGACTACGGGGGATCTGATCAGTTGTGTATGTCGATAAATGACGATGTGCGTATTTTTGCGTACTTTTTCAGGTGTGTCGTCGTATAGGTGACATACCCGATTTGTAGATGTGGGAGCGATTGGTTGCCGGCCTGTGGCGCAGATTCGTTTGATTCTGTTCTCCCGATCGAAATGTGTGAACCGGGTTTGGTCTCGAATGTCGAAGTGCGTACGAGCGCACGCTTCGAGCGGTTGGAACGAACGCCTGCCTGGCGCGTGCCGGGCTCGGCGTGCCCTGGCGGCCGGCCGACCGACCGGTCAGTCGTCACGGTCTTGTCTCACGCACGGGGAGTAACTACGACTCTCTGGAGGAAGCCAAATGACCGTGCGCGTCATTTTGCAAACTTTTTAGGTGTGTCGTCGTATAGGTGACATGCCCGATTTATAAACGTGGGGAGCGGTTGGTTGCCGGCCTTTTGGCGCAGATTTTATAAAAGAGGTTATAATATTTTTTGTTATAGATGTTAGACAAATATTTCTACTAGTAGAGCTAAATATAGGAATTGTACACAATATTTACCTTGATAGATTGCATTGGTAAATTTGATGAACATACATTATCAGTGTTTTTGGAGAAGTTGTTCGTTTATTAGAAATAGCAAAAATCCCTTCTTCACAATCAGCTGCACTCGACCCCCAATCGAACAAACCAAGAAACATATGAAACTGGCCTTGCACTGTTAACTACATTTTGACCCCAACGATTCCATGCTATTGGTCGTTGAACTCTTCGGTCATTTGTTAATACAAATAACTGTCAGCAGTCACCGATGTGGCTACGTTAATTGTTGTCAACCCCTGCGTTCTGGCGTAGCAACAGAGCCATTAATTGTACGAGGCCGCAAGCTATGCAAATTAAGAATGTCCAACACCAATTGACGGTCTGTGTTAAACTGTTATGTTTCATTTAGTTTATATGGTAATGGACGTACCATTATTGGAAAAGTAAACTATATGATGCAATTATAACCAACATGTCATTATCCAAGAAAGCTAGTAAAGTATGATATGCTAACTTGCTAGACATGGAGACCATCTATGCAAGAGCCATGGTCATGCTATCTTGCACTCGCCACCTGTACATGACTACGCTAATGAGTGATGAACGATCAATAAATCTGTTTTCGATGAACATTGAAACACAAAGGATGACAAAGCAGTCTAATCTCAAGAATGCATCAACCGGAAGTGTCCTGACGGTGGCAGTACGAAATATGCAAGCGACATTTTATTGATTGATTGATTGATGGTGCACTGTCCTATGGGTAGTACTTTGTATTTACAATCGTCTAAGACTATCTCACTACCTTGTTCGGTTCCTTAGCTGCCTACAGGGTCATATGTATTTGGTATTCGATAAATAAATTGAGGGCAGACGGAGACGACCAGGGACGAAGGAGCAAGCAGGGTCTAGTTATTTTGCACAGCTTGCCTGCCACCATAGAAAGTCATCGTAGCAAACACCATAACAAACATATGCATTCTCTTTCACTTTTGTGACTAAATCTGTATTAGATCCTGCCACATTCATGTGGTTTTGCCAATTCACGGATGAACCACCCTAGACGCGAATTCAGGTACAGAAGAGCACATGTCCATTGTCCCAGATTTACCAGCTGTTCACCCGCCTCACAGGTTGTAACTTCATACTTTGGTGTCGGCAAGGTTGCTGCTTTGGAAGTTCTGATATGTGGTAAGTGTTCTCTCAATGTACGACGAAACACTGGCCGACTACCTTTGCCAGAAGTAGTGGACCAGGCCATACACTTCTTTGTGGCTTATTACAATTAGCATATATATCAGTAAAACACGGAAACACATCAAAACATAATGTGTTGGTTTCTAAAGTAAGCAGAACACACCCACCCACCCTCACACACACACACACACAGACACACACACGGACACACACACAGACACACACACATAGACTCACACACAGACATACACACAGACATACACACAGACACACACACAGACACACACACAACACACACACACACACACAGAACACACACACACACACACACACACACACACACACACACACACACACACACACACACACTATACATTTATTATACTTCCTTGTAAGTTTGTAACACATGTTCAGTTTATTTACGAAGAACCATTACATATACAAGAAGTATATATGTTTTATATACAAAAACGGAACTCATTAACAAAGTTCCTACAATAACAAAGTACAGTAATCATAAATTCATGCAAAACTCTATCGTAAACGGTATCTTCTTATTATAAAATCTACTCGTGAAAATTGCTAATAAAATTAATTAAGACTCACAGAATTTTCACCTTGCACATATTGTTTATACAATAATTACAATTACTGGTACTACAGTTGAATTCGGCATCAAGATAATACCATTAGAAAAAGGTGGACAATGTTTTACATAATTTACTTATGTACTTCCTGGTCTTTTAATGACGATTTAATTCTTCATAGTAACAATGAAAACGAAAAATTGGAACAAACAATTATCACATGCCGTGCAACGAGTTGCCACGACAGCGAACAATGGGTAAACAAATCATTTCTTTTTGGCACTTGTTGGGTGTGGTTGAACTTCGGGAATTTCTGCAGGAGGTTCTGGGGTTGGGGCTTTCAGGGCAGGGAAGTTTCTCTCCGTAGGCCACGTGGCCAGCACGCCATCCCTCTGTAACTGGTCATCGATCTGTAGCAGGCGGTTCAGTTTCACTATCCTCTCTCCCTGGCCTGACCCTCCCAGTCGCAGGAACCTCACGTTCAGACCAACAGCCTGTGAAAAGATACATAAAGGTAAGTGCTTAGGTAACATGAATGAGCAGCTCAAGGTACATTATATGTTACTCTCTGAAACACCTGTTCATTAGAATGACATCTTGAT
>JAODUO010006517.1:20000-21845 GCA_025642075.2 Ridgeia piscesae
TAACTACGACTCTCTGGAGGAAGCCAAATGACCGTGCGCGTCATTTTGCAAACTTTTTAGGTGTGTCGTCGTATAGGTGACATGCCCGATTTATAAACGTGGGGAGCGGTTGGTTGCCGGCCTTTTGGCGCAGATTTTATAAAAGAGGTTATACTATTTTTTGTTATAGATGTTAGACAAATATTTCTACTAGTAGAGCTAAATATAGGAATTGTACACAATATTTACCTTGATAGATTGCATTGGTAAATTTGATGAACATACATTATCAGTGTTTTTGGAGAAGTTGTTCGTTTATTAGAAATAGCAAAAATCCCTTCTTCACGATCAGCTGCACTCGACCCCCAATCGAACAAACCAAGAAACATATGAAACTGGCCTTGCACTGTTAACTACATTTTGACCCCAACGATTCCATGCTATTGGTCGTTGAACTCTTCGGTCATTTGTTAATACAAATAACTGTCAGCAGTCACCGATGTGGCTACGTTAATTGTTGTCAACCCCTGCGTTCTGGCGTAGCAACAGAGCCATTAATTGTACGAGGCCGCAAGCTATGCAAATTAAGAATGTCCAACACCAATTGACGGTCTGTGTTAAACTGTTATGTTTCATTTAGTTTATATGGTAATGGACGTACCATTATTGGAAAAGTAAACTATATGATGCAATTATAACCAACATGTCATTATCCAAGAAAGCTAG
This sequence comes from Ridgeia piscesae, assembly GCA_025642075.2. NCBI lineage: Eukaryota > Metazoa > Annelida > Polychaeta > Sabellida > Siboglinidae > Ridgeia > Ridgeia piscesae. Next base: position 20,706 of record JAODUO010006517.1, read on the forward strand.
TAAAGTATGATATGCTAACTTGCTAGACATGGAGACCATCTATGCAAGAGCCATGGTCATGCTATCTTGCACTCGCCACCTGTACATGACTACGCTAATGAGTGATGAACGATCAATAAATCTGTTTTCGATGAACATTGAAACACAAAGGATGACAAAGCAGTCTAATCTCAAGAATGCATCAACCGGAAGTGTCCTGACGGTGGCAGTACGAAATATGCAAGCGACATTTTATTGATTGATTGATTGATGGTGCACTGTCCTATGGGTAGTACTTTGTATTTACAATCGTCTAAGACTATCTCACTACCTTGTTCGGTTCCTTAGCTGCCTACAGGGTCATATGTATTTGGTATTCGATAAATAAATTGAGGGCAGACGGAGACGACCAGGGACGAAGGAGCAAGCAGGGTCTAGTTATTTTGCACAGCTTGCCTGCCACCATAGAAAGTCATCGTAGCAAACACCATAACAAACATATGCATTCTCTTTCACTTTTGTGACTAAATCTGTATTAGATCCTGCCACATTCATGTGGTTTTGCCAATTCACGGATGAACCACCCTAGACGCGAATTCAGGTACAGAAGAGCACATGTCCATTGTCCCAGATTTACCAGCTGTTCACCCGCCTCACAGGTTGTAACTTCATACTTTGGTGTCGGCAAGGTTGCTGCTTTGGAAGTTCTGATATGTGGTAAGTGTTCTCTCAATGTACGACGAAACACTGGCCGACTACCTTTGCCAGAAGTAGTGGACCAGGCCATACACTTCTTTGTGGCTTATTACAATTAGCATATATATCAGTAAAACACGGAAACACATCAAAACATAATGTGTTGGTTTCTAAAGTAAGCAGAACACACCCACCCACCCTCACACACACACACACACACAGACACACACACGGACACACACACAGACACACACACATAGACTCACACACAGACATACACACAGACATACACACAGACACACACACAGACACACACACAGACACACACACACACACACAGACCACACACACACACACACACACACACACACACACACACACACACACACACACACACACACACACTATACATTTATTATACTTCCTTGTAAGTTTGTAACACATGTTCAGTTTATTTACGAAGAA
>JAODUO010006521.1:0-15057 GCA_025642075.2 Ridgeia piscesae
TTTTTTTAAAATATCGCGCAATATCGTTTGCACAGCTCCATACTTGAAAACTCGACGTCGCCGACGTTTCTGCGGATCTTGACCCAGTATATACGGTGAGAAACATCCTATTCGAAGCAACGTTCTTCGAACGGATGTCCTTCTTCGAAGTTCGCGTATCTTACAACATTGTGTTTACAACGGCGATAGCATTGACGCACGCAATCGGACACGTGACTTTAAGGCCGGTTCTGCGTGCTGAGTGGTCAGACCACGGTCAGACAACAGGAAGAGGCGCATCATGGACGCCTCTATGAAGCCGATGATTTCAGTAAAATTATCCACTTTGGAATTATTTTACTAATAAACCACTGACGTTAAAAATGTGATTACCGTTCAGAATGGTTGCTTTGTATTAGCTCTTTCACGTGCATAGCACTTAGTATTTCCCTTTTGGTTCCCTTTAACATAGGACAGTGGTTGTTCAATTACATACGCGCATCTTTAGCACTGAACTGCCACGCCCTGTAAGATATATACATTCACTTGCCACGCCCATCTTCCCAACGTATAAAGTATGACATTTAGTTATATGTGTAGCTTGATGATATATCAAAATATAATAACATGCAATATCATGTAATACAAGAAACTTAACACATACATAAAACTAATAATCTAAGTGCAACAAAACAATCTTACCAGGCCGCTGGTGATAATTTACTACTGGGTCCCGATACAAGGTGTTGACTGGTCGCTGGCGCAGGACATACTATCATGTGCATAACAGGTTGTCCCCTTTGTCCAGCTGGGCGTGATTTTACACAATAGTGCCCTCTGGTGACTATGAGTATCCACCAGGATTACATGACAACGAGATATATGACTAGCTCTGAGGTGCAGATTAGACGACTAGAAAAACACTTAAGAAACACCCTAGTATTATTAACCCAATTTACTATATATAGAATTAGTATATAAAGTATAAAATTACGTAATTAATAAACTAATACTTCGTTTGCGTGTTTTCAGTGAAATTAAAATTATTTATCTAATGTTCGTGCGAATTACAAATTGACCACAATTCATCTACAATGAATCGGAATGCAATCGCACAATATAATACGCGGTTAAAATAATTAGTTCTTTTTATCAATTCATGCGAATTAACATTGAACAAAATACTATTACAATTACTCGGAATGCGACCGCACATTAACGCAGTTAAAATGGCAAATTTGTGTGAGCGTCACTTGCTTTTCATAAAGGTTTTCTTCCAAATTAGCGACACTACATAAGACGTCTGTTAAAAACAGCAACAGTTCTCTTGTACACCGAATGCTGAAAAGAACGCTGGCACACTCCCATAATTGTAGACATGTTAGCAAAAAGTAAAAATCTCTGTACACGACTTCATTTATGTTTCATATAATTATTTAAATATTTACTGGTTAGTTTTGCATTTCAGGTGTTTCACGTGTCCGTCCTGTTCGCCGGTGGAATCGCTACGCTTCGGTGCGTTGCTATTCAGATTCGGTTGTTATAATAATTTTTGAGGGTGTGATATGGCTGCAGTGGCCTTGTCGATATGTTGATGACGTTCTTTATAGACGTGAACAATACAGTCACGTCATTGTTTACGTACGTGAACAATGCTGTCACATGGATTCTGAACGGGTCGTTTCTAACGATCGGTGATGATGACGACAGGAAAGCCATTGAGTGTTGCCATGATGACAATTACGTTCTTTGTAGACATGAACCCTGACATTGATTTTCGTGTCTTTCTTTAGATTGTTGTTGTTCCATACCCGTTCGCATAGTTTACCGAAGGCACTGTTTGCCTTTGCTATCCTACTGTCCATTTTTTTATTTGGGCTTCAGATGTGGGAATGCATCCTAAGTAGCTGAATTTGTGGACTGCTTTCAGTTCAAACTGTTCGATGAAGATGCTGGCTGGATGATACTCTTCTTGTGGCGCTCAATCAATGTCTACAGAGCTGTTGTGCTGACCACTCTCCTGTATGGTGCTGAGTCTTATGGATCACCTATCGTCGCCATATGCACCTCATCGAGCGTTACCGTTACCATCAGCGCTGCCTACGTGCTATCCTAAACATCCATTGGAGTGATTTCGTCACCAACATTGAGGTCCTTGAAATGGCTAAGGTTACCAGCATCGAGGCCATGCTCCTCAAAACACAGCTTCGCTGGGCAGGACATGTCTCCAGGATGGAAGACCATCGCCTATCAAAGATCGTACTATAATATTTATGGAGAATTATCCACTGGCCATCGTGACAAAGGGACACCTCAGACAATATACAAAGTCAATCGCATGAACTGGCGACGCACGTGTACAGTTTACCAGGCCACCACTTCTTTTAAAGCCACACGAATAGATCGACGTTCTGGACCGGTTGACGTTCTAGACCATCACACCGGGTTCGAATCCTGTGCTGCGGTGAGCCATGGACAGTTTTTTTCTCACAAATTTTCCAATTAACTCAGTTGTATGAATGAGTACCTGGCTATACACAGTGCTGTTCATTTGTACGAGCAACCCTCGCGCATTAATTGTAAAGTAGCTGAATGCTTCCCATGGATCCAGGTTGAGATGGTGTTTGATTGAACAGGGGATAATGTGTAAAGCGCTTTGAGAAGTCCTGAGGATTGGATAGTGCGCTATTTAAGAACTTACCTTTACCTTTTTAACGTCCAATAACTAATTATAGCTAACGTCAGTGTCTCACGACCGCTACTTCGTCGATTTGACCGCATCCGACGTCTGGTCTTATTCCATCGAAATTCGCACAATCCTTCCTGCAGCCATTTCGCCTTGTCACCGTCGGTCGCTTGGAACGAGTATTGCAGCGGTTATATAAGTGTCCGTCGTGTGTTTTCGGGTAATGTAGGAGTCCGATCCTAGATCTTCGTGCAGCTGGAGAAAAATGTTCTGGGTCCACACCTAGAAGCCGCGATATAACACGCCCGCGTACTTCGAGTTCGACGTCGAACGTTCAACTGGTTGTCACGCAGAAACAATGCACGTCACGTGACGGCAGTCCCGCATTGTTTGAATGGGTAGCATGTCACCACAAAATTCACATAATTAATAATTTAGCCGTTTAGCGCCCTCTGGAAATACTCCACCATCGCGCACCATAATATTTATATGCAAGTTCAAAATTATCTACACTATTTTTAGATACCAAGGGGCACTGATTAAAAAGACAAATATCTTTAATCATCCCCACGTTACATCAATACACGCAACAAACTTTTTAGCATACTTAATTTATAATGCAAAAAATATACTAGAACGACTGATTGATTGATTTTGTTCAATACACACACACACACACACACACACACACACACACACACACACACACACACACACACACACACACACACACACACACACACACACACACACACACACACACACACACACACACACACACACACACACACACACACACACACACACACACACACACACACACACACACACACACACACACACACACACACACACACACACACACACACACACACACACACACACACACACACACACACACACACACACACATTTCAGTATCTGTTTTTTAGGATTTATCAGAACGCTCTAAACACGTTAATCCTTGGCACACCTGCTCAATCAAAAACACCACTTCGACTTCTCTGAAAAACATTAAGCCACGATGCAATTAATGCGCGAAGACTCTTAGTATACAAATTGCCAGACATGTACGCGTTCGTACAGCTGAGTGATCTGGAGCAACGTAGACGGAACGAAACTGCTCAAGGTTCAAAACAACTGCGTGGGAGCCGAACCGGGCTTCTCTCAATTGGGAGGCCAATGTTTTATTCACTACGCCACCGCACTCCTGTCACACACGGTGTGACACCCCGTCGTTAAAGGGAGGATGCCAGCTCCTCTGTCCAGATTTGGCCGCGCAGTAATTTGTAACGGGAAGTAACATGGGAAAGTTAACTGGATGTTTTGTTTACCGTTTGAACGTGTTGCAGGTGGAAACTTTTAAATTGCGAACGTTTCCCCCAGCTTAATAAAGTAACTAAGCACAAATTGGCAGGCAGTAAACCTACAACATGCATATTGTAGTCATAAGAACGCAATATTAATTAAATAAAAAAATAAACGCTGAAACTGGCGCCCTCGCGACATAGTTCAGCAATGCTCCATCCTCGCTAGCCGTAGTCGCTGCGCTACTGTATCCCTGGCTGGTCGTCTCAACAAATTGTGGATGTCAGCGGAATCCAAGTATAACATTATATATAAATGGCAACTGACTTCGCCAGTCGCTACTGCGTCAGCCGTGGAGAAAGCGCGAATACCTGCCCCGATCTGAAGACGGATACATGATTGGTGCGAATTCCAAAATGCCGGTAATAATAATAATTAGACAACGTATAATTGTGACTAATTATTGTTATATTTACACATATGTTACTATTTACCAAATATTACACGCACGCATAAATGTTGATACACAAAGTCAAAACAATATATAAAAGTGAACTATTAATTTTAGTCAAATGTCCTAAAATATGATGAATATTAAAAATGTCAGCAGTAAGTGCTATAATGTGCTTTGAACATGTGTCTTTAGTGCCTTTCCATAATCACGGATAGTTTCTATTGAATAATTTGCATATAATAAAAAAATATTGCCAGGCATGGACTCAGGATGTGCATGCATGCATGCGTGCGTGTGTGGGCGCGCCTATTGTTACTCGAACAAATGGCAGGTTGGTATAGTTATATTTTTCAATTCCAGTTAATGCAGTTTGAGTCTGGGAGAATCTCGAACAATGGTGAATGGATTTACACTCCCATAGGATGCCGTCCCCCTCGAGTATATAACACTCACAGCTCTATATCCGCACGCAGTGTTGTCCTTAAATGTAAATTAAGCACTCCTAGTTTTATTCTTAGCGACGCGTGGTGTCTAACTAGATCTGGTTCAGGCTAAACACACAAATGACACACGGAAGCCTGAATGTTTCACACACATTACGGAGAGAGGTTGTTGCAAGGCTGGCTATACACGAGGACAATCTTCAACAACCTCACCCTCACCTCAGTCCAGATGTCACGGTCCATCGTTAACGTTCCGTCTTAGTCTACTGAATGTTCATGTACCTTCGGCGCCATTGAACATTTCAAGAGTCTCCAGGGTGCTGTAATTGGATGTTTTGGACCCCTAAGCACTCTTAATTCTTCCGCCACTGACTGCTCGTGTAAATGAACTTACAAACATCACCAGGCAGACTACAACAGACGCACTGTGAGAATGCAGGAATGCGTAACAACGATGCATCAACAATATTTAATTTACTGGTGTAACTGTATCCAACATCATAGATTGTAAATGTAAATTGTTGATGACTTAGAAGACTGTTTGCTGCGTGGTTGGGGTGCTGTTGTTTTTATCATGTACTTATGATTGCTTCCTCTGCTCTACCTTTGTTTTTCCAGATTCGTTCTTCAATATGGCATACTTGACTGCTGACCTCCAGTAACTGATGCCCTTGAATCGTTAGATAATGAGTGAAGATAAGGTAGCATTCAGTGATACAACCATGCATGCACATTGCACATGTGACAGCTTTACTGGTGTGTTGTCTGCAGATGTTGGTTCTTGTGATGGTTGCTCCATTGTCATATAATATCAAGCCGAGATCAGTCACCTGCAAACCATGCTCAACTGCACAAAAAGGAAGAGTGGAAGAAATTGAAAGGTAAAAGCTTAACCTGAATTAAGCATTTATTTAGAATACAAGCTATGGTGAATTCAACACATGAATTATAAAATTGTATAAGTAAGACATGAATGGTAATTTTCCTTTATCTAAAAAGCAGATCTCCACTCACTGTAGGAAAGTGTGCGTGTGCGTGTGCGTGTGCGTGTGCGTGTGCGTGTGCGTGTGCGTGTGCGTGCGTGTGCGTGTGCGTGTGCGTGTGCGTTGGAGGGGCCGGGATAAATAAGCCCCTTGCTCACCTCAAATACTGAGGGAGCTCAGCCCATCCAACCGCTCCTGACGCTCCACGACGCATAATAGGGCCTACGTAAAAACGCACCTAGGGCCTATATACATTTTATATATGTGCGTGTGCGTGTATACGTATATATATATAATATTATAGCAACACAAAGTATTTTAAATATAAGGAAGACACAAACAGTTCAAGCACTTATTTGCACGGCGTAATAACGGGTTGTAATGACACAAGTGATCTGAGCGTATTTTACCCGTTCCAATGGCGGCAAAGTCACTCTGCTCAACTTGCAACGAGGAAACCAAGAAGATGTCTGGAGACGCTGACCCTCACTCCAAGTACCGCTCGCCGCTGTCTGCACGCTACGCAAGTGCGGAAATGTCATATAATTCCAGCGAACAGAAGAAATATTTTCTACATGGAGAAAACTGTGGACTTGGCTGGCGAAGGCAGAAAAGGTGGGCTATCTTGCATACAGCTGAAGGGGACATACCACCAAATGGTATTTCTCAGTAGTGATGCTCCAGTCCCATAATTCAGCCTGTCTATGGCTGCACACTCCCTGCCCGTGACATTGCGTGAGAAGTTGACATTCTTAGGAAGCGATGCAGATAGTGACTGGCTCAACCCTTCGTTTCGGTTTGTGTTCAGACACAGCTTTGTCATCTCTAGAGCGCGAACACCGAGTCTGATGTTAATGAGATTTCATAGAGTCGCTCTGTCTGCGTCCGTCATGTTCAGATGTGATATACGTCCAGATTGTAAGTACATTGATCTTTGCCACCAGTTCTTTGGCTTGCCACCAGCACAGACAAACGAGTAGTACCGGCACTTCCCACACTACCCACCATAGCAGACTGTGTCGTCTCAATGACGCGTGGCATCACTGATGCCACTTGTTTGGTGTCACCAGCATATCTGTCATTCATCGCACTGTGTATTCGATGGCACCTGCTCTTCACATCAAGTGAAACCATTTTTTGGTGCTCTTTTCTACATCACACCTCTGCAAGTAGCAGCAGCTTCCCAGGTTGCCGAGCAATGACGCCTAGATATTATTATGACAGTAAATAGTATTTAGAAAAACTTCTTTGAACACGTGCCAACTATAGTTAGTAAGCAGCTAATAAAACCTGCCCACTGAGTTCTAATTATCTAATAAACACCCTTCCTACCTGCTCTGCAAATACTGGCAGTGTTTCCCTAATTCACAGAGCAGTGATGTCTTTGGCCATTTGGTTTTTGATTCATGTAATTCATGAATTATAACATGAATTGAAGATACAACAGCCTGTTAACAATGCTATTTGTAAGTAACACAAGCCTATACAAATTTAACCAAAGCCAGATTGTAGGTCTATGGCACCTTTTATATCCAAACATGAAATAATTCTACAGTGTAATAATTACCAGTATGCTTTCAGTGTGTAATAACCAAACACGGCAGTGACAAAGTCTGGCAGGGTAAGTTATTAACAACCCCTTGTATCATCCACAATATATGCATATTAAACGTCATCACTGTGCAGCCTAGTGTCCCGTGGTTGGGTGAAGGCCTCAGCATGCTGTTTCCAAGTGTGCCTAATAGTGCCTATCTTGCACTATCCTCAACCAGTAGTCATCTCGTTTGTCTCTTTATCATCTCGCTGGTCTTCCTGAAGATCGTTTCCCCTCATAGGGTTTCCAGATGGTGTTATGCCATATCCATTGGTTATCTCATATTCTGCTGACGTGTCCTGCCCATGCCCACTTCCGTCTTCCAACTTGTTCAGTCGAGTCTGTGACCTTTGTCTTTTCTCTTATCCAGTGTTTGTTTTCCTCTCCCGGTATGTGATGTTTAACATCCTTCTTTCCATCTTTGTTTGTGCAGCTGCTAGCTTGTTATAAACTTGTTATAACATGGTTAAATGCACAAAATCATCCTAGTAGAAATATATCTACCATGATCGTACGTAGGCTGCCGCATATAGGGTGCACTCGTTTGCAAGTCCTAATGTTATGTTTGAGCATATTTACACCAGAAAAGTATGGCAGTTAAAACAGTCTGTACAATTGGATCTACATGTACTAGTATATAAACAGCAGTACAAGCACAATTACTAAGAAATAAAAATATTGAATCAGCTAACATAACATAAATTGTACTCTAGCCCACAGAATTATTTTACTAAGCTAAAATATAGTTTTTGTTATATATATTATATCCAATGTCCATATTTTGTTTTGATTTCCTGTACTAAATTTAGTTGAATCCCTTGTTTTTATTTTTTATATGTACTTATTTAATTTTAAGCAGTAATACATTTTGTTCAGTGGATTTATTGATCATGAATATTCAGAGACAATGCCGCCTTTGAAGCTGAAGCTAGTCTTGTCACCCAACAAGGAAGTGCCACTGTGTGAAACCATGGATGTCATATCTCCGTCGGCATACGATATGGAATTGGATGATGGCGGTGGCGTACTGCAGATAGCTGAACCAGCATCAGCTCCAAAAAAGGTCAGTACACAATTACAGTAGACGTTTTATTTAAATCGTTATTACTTAAATTCTTAAAACAGATTATAAGAGTCTTTTTATTATTAATTGATAAAAGAAGGTGTTTTAAAAGGCAGGCAAATTCAAGTTTTACCTTACAAAGAGAGGTCCATATATTGTAATCATAGTTGAATCATCTCAGTTTGAGTTAATTTGTTTGCACACTTGCATTCACCATCATCAGTATTTAACATTGGTGTTTCCAGGCTCTGCTCAGTTCCCCTTTCTCCCAAATGCCTTTACCCATCTGGCATGGTCCCAAACATCCCATGGGCTGATACCGATCAGACTCAAGTCTGCAGCCACAGAGTCCTGTCAGGTCTTCCTTGACCTGCCAATGGGAGCTGTCCCCTCCTTCACTAATGTTATACAGCCCTTGCAACAAGCAGTTATTTATATTATATTAATAGCCTGGTTTATATTACACATACACAAGCCAGTTGCTAAGGCAACAGTTAGAAATGTGTGACATTGTTGATGAGTTGGCGTGTGATATGATTTGACAGAGATTGAAGAAAAAGAAACTAGGAAAGACAGTGGCCAAGAAAAAGAAGAAATCATCCAAGAAACAGATGACAATGTCTCAGTCAACAGATGAGGAAGAATTCATGGCCACCATGAATGCTTTTGGCCAAGGTTTGTTTCTGTTATCGTCAAACAAATAGCAAAAACTGTACGATTATTTTGACTCTTGGTACTAATATTATACCTCATAATATAAATAGGTTATCAACCAATTGAAAAAGTTTTACACATCAACAGAAAACATGAAAATGTTCCCAACTGATCGATGCAGACAAAATATATGTGTTCCTAGGATAATGTAACTGAACAATCAATTTATATCCATTCAACAAGACCAACATATAAACCGTAAAACCGCTTAGAAAACCTAGGCAGCAATGAATTTAGAAAAAAACATTAAGACATTCCTTTTCTTCCAGTATTTCCAGACTTCTTGCACATGTACAGTTTTGTACACACACAGACAGACAGACAGACAGTAGCTGTTTATGGTTAATGTGGTTTGTAGAGCACACACAGGCTGTGGATGGGTTGGACACGAAGCTGCCTGTGTACGCCAACGCAAGTGAGATGGCACTCAAACTGAAGACGTCTGCTGAGAGGAAGGCAAGCAAACAGCAGAAGTACAAGAAAGGAAAAACCAAGGAAGATCCACTCAAGGTTTAGATATATAGTTGTTTTTTCTTTTGTTAATATTATAATACAGGTGTTTTATGTTTTAATATTATACATTATACACAAACAATAATGCCAATAAAAACAATGTAATATTAACTAAAATAGAGACTGGTCTTTATAACAACATACTGTCATAAGGGTGTAAGGTATGTTACATTAGTTTTAGTTATATTTTCAGAGATGTGTTTTCAGTTCATCGTGTAAAAATAACGACTTGAGGTTTTGCATTGTATTGTATCATTGTATTATTTTAGCAGAGACAGTGGGCATTCTCTACACTGTGTCTGTCTACACTAGAAGTTCAAGCGATAATGTAACTATTTCAAGACACACAGCTAACTATTGACCTATTCATCACATGACCTAGTATTTTAAATAGGGCAAGCCATAACAAATATAGTGTGTACATGATTGTGATGTCTGCAGACACTGACAATCTGACATGTTGTTTCTTGTCTCCAGCCCCGTAAGAGACGAGCTCCAACGGCCTACATGCTGTGGTGCGCGTCCTACAGACAGAAGGTTATCACAGAGACACCAGGCATCGGCAAGTTCTCCTTAGTGTAAACACTCTACTGTATCACAGCCGCACCATGCAGTGTAGTTGAGCAGCTGTCTTCTATACCAAGTTACCCAGTTCATTTCTTATGTTTGTTAAATATGTGCTTCGGTTCTTATCTGTATTAATCAGTCTTTGTCACTAACTCAAGGTAGGCAATATTTATTTTGTTCTTTCACTTTATTAAACATTATTTAATCTTACATATAAATTATAATAAGGGAACTTGCATTCAACACACCAGTATGCAGAAGTAGTTAACAGTGTTCAGATAAATTGCACAGTGTCGGCCATATTAAGTTAACAATTTGAATTTAATGATGTGTAGCAATTTATATTGATAGTTGCTTGTAGATTTTGTGCAGATGAGCAAGAGACTGGGCGAGTTGTGGCAGGCGTTGCCAGAGAAACAGAAAATGGTAACGTACAATTAGCTATGTAACATTTCAGTCAATCTGTGTCTGATTTCTATTTTCTTATTTTATGAAAGCACACCAATATAATAATAATGTGCTTTTTATCTACTAAATTGAATTGATAAATGCATCAGTAAAAAGCACTATACTGAAAAATTATATAAAGCTTGAACACACTGGAGCTGCAAATTGGATGCGTATGTTGTGTAGTAAAGAACTTCTTATGGTAAAGGTTGACATTTGAACTGTGATACCGACATTTGAAGTGTAATTTTGACCATTTTCTTCCAATGCTTACTCATGCATAAATTCATTCATTGGGTGGCAGTCGTGTTGTCACAAAGTATGTTGTTACCATGACATAATGTTAATGGGCATGGTCATCTAATACTGTTTCAGTAGATAGGACAACATCACAGTTCCATAGGAACTGTGATGTTGTCCTATGGAGTCTGCTGAGTAAATTTTCTGAAATTTTGTCAGATGTCAAAGGAACAATTTCAATTAGTGGTGTTTTCTGCACGAATCGTAAGACACTAATTCGCTGTTGGCAGAGCTGGAAACGTAAAGCGAGGAAGGCAGCTACGAAGGGTACGACCATGATCAGCACCGGTAAGACCGGGCATGCCAAGTCTGGTCATGTGGGCACCCTGCTAATGAGCGGGCAGCACCAGGTGAAGGGGTCAACCAGTAAGCGGGCAGTCAGCCATGGTGATGGTCATACCATTGCCGGTCAAAGTGACCAGGAACACAAGATGTGAGTGGACATAGGGTTCAACCGATGGCTCATCTCGGGATAAGAAATTGTTCTCCCACAGCAAAAAAACAAGTACAGATAATGTACACATACGTATACTGGGACATACAGCAATATATTTAAATATATATATATATATATATATATATATGTACACATACGTATACTAGGACATACAGCAATATATTTAAAAAGTGAAATGTACAACTGAAGATATACATTTGGCAATATATACATTTTCAAAAGAAAAGAAATCAATTGTTTTGCGATGGAAGACTCCTACTAAGATCAATCTGATTGCTATCGTAGGAGCCACCCAGGAAATAAGATATGTATATAATCCTACATTTTCTATAAAAAAATAGACAATGTCTAAACATTTTATTATAAGTCTTTATATTTCATAGTGTGTATAATATCTAAGATATATCTACATTGGCACCAATTTTGGTGTTGCATCATTTTGTATAATTATATTGTTTACTTTCACCCCAGCATCGTGTCAGTGTATCCCATGCAGGGGTCAAGGGTCAAGCTTAGTCAACTTTTAATTTCCTTGCTAAAATGTAACAGCACTACAGATGATAAAATTATACGGAAAATTACAGATATTTATCCTAAGGGGATCAGGGATAAAAAAAACCTAAACACCCCACATTGTGTTACGCAAGGTATTGTTCTTCTATATGTGTAAGCGTAGCCTGTCTGTGTGTGTTAACACATACAGGGAAGTGTGTTGTTTCAGGTTGGGTGTCAGCCCATTGATGCAGCAGCTCACTTGAAGCTCCTTGGTGAATCTCTCAGCGTCATCGGTGCCAGACTCAAGGAACATGTGGTATGATGTTTATTATAATCATTTCTGACCTCAGTTACAGACCATTTCACAAACACTGCATATGTACATCTATTTCATTATTCAACAAGTGTCATGTGTCAGGATTTATTGCCAACTGGTTTATATATACTCTTTTACTACATTAGTTGTGGTGGGGTGACTAAAATAATTATATACATAGTTGAAAGCAGGTTGATTGGTTTTAGGGTCCATGCATCATCTTGTAGAGCTACTGATAGATGGTTGATTAGTTTCAGGTTCAGGCATCATCCACTATAATGTTATATTATTTCATTAACATAATCATTTTGTTTCGTTTGAATTTCAATCAGTATGATAGCTGCTCAGAGGCAAATGATAATATATATCTGCAATGCTTTTAAATGTGTTAAAATTGTATTGAAAAATAAATGTAACATTAAAACAGTTGGTTAATGAATTTCATCACATCTGACACATGGCAGAGTTCTTTACTGTCCTTGAGGCCGCATCATAATTTATTTTATGCAAGCAGTATACGTTGTTTGTCATAAGAAATATTGAAAAACGTATGACTGGTTAATTATGCGTTATGTGGTAGAGTATTTAGATGTGTAAGTTTGCATGTCAAATCAGTGTTAATGAAGTTTTTCTTATAATTTCATTTTCAGTGTCCAAAGAAATACGATCATCCGTGGGTAAGTCTGCTTGATTACTACCTGCTTGTATATACTATGAAGCATGCTGTTCCTGGATGTAGTTCATTTAAAAAGTATGTTAAATAATACTGGTAATAAAACTATATTTTAACAACAAGACTATTCTACCTGAATGTGAGCGACATCACATGACATCAGTGAACGATTTAGATCCACAGGTTGTGTAGCAACATAGCAAGTTACAACTAAAGCTCCAAAGTCAGTTTTAATTCTTGCATCTATAATGTTGCATCATGGTGTCTGGCTTAGAGCATCGACTGAAGCATGATGTGTGTTTCTAAGTTATATTTCTTCTCGTAATAGCAATGTTTTGTCTTTCAGTGCCAGCAGCCTGTCTCTGCCTGGCAGTGTACCACGGTACCCACAGATCAGCCATGCCCAGGCTGCCTTCTCTAATGAAGATTTACTCAGAGGAGGGTCAGCTGCTTCACATGTAAGTGGAGTCTTAACAATTGTATTAATTTTTATAGAGAATGTACATAACTGTATCCTACATTTCCTAACTTATTGTAATAATGTTTTAGTGTAATACCTCTGGGAATGCAACTATTTATATTCCCTACAGTACTATTGTCATGGCCATTGCGATATTTCCAGTCTTTTTATTTATACTCATTATGAACATGTTTTTGTCTTCAAATGTAACCACACATGTACCAGGTAATACATTTTTATGTACTTATATTTATCAGTCTCATTTTGCATCTGATTTGTAGCTGATGTTGCATGCTTTTAACTATCACATATGTCATGTTTTAGGCAATACTCTGGGAACAGGACAGCTAATATTTTGAGGAAAGAGATTCAGGAATTGGAAGATTTATTGAAAGGTAGGAAATACAAAGTGATGTCAAACTATCACAACATTTTACAGAATCAGTGTGGGCTGCTCCTGTATAACTTAACGTATTATGTGAGAAGCTTTGCAAATATTTGTCTACATAATAATTATATCAGTATGTTTTTCTTAAATTTATTCAACATTAAAGACAGACAAACTACAACTATCCATGAAAACAAACCACAACGATCCATGCCCATATGCATGGAATAGGCAAGAGTTTATTGTGGGTAACTGCATCAGGGATATCAATAAATATGAGTCAGGTGTTTTGGCAACTTCTTGGTGATACATCTGAATGGGGTGAGAAAGTCTTGGGGAGTGTATCTGCTTATCGCACTCATAGATGATGACCCAGCTAAGTCTCTTCCCCGATGCACAACAAGAAAGGGTAGAGTAAACATGAGTTACTTGCAGCAAAGGGTGAATGATGTTAACTAAGATGCTGCACTTGTGGTGTATTTTAATGTGCCTCCTTTCGAGTGTTGTAAGTGTATCTCATCCAAGGTGCCAAGGTCCTCTTGCCCTTTTATGTGGTCACTTGCTTCCTCTGATCTACCTTTGTTTTTCCAGATTCGTTCTTCAATATGACATACTTGACTGCTGACCTCCAGTAACTGATGCCCTTGAATTGTTAGATAATCAGTGAAGATAAAGTAGCATTCAGTGATACAACCATGCATGCACATTGCACATGTGACTGCCTTACTGGTGTGTTGTCTGCAGGTGTTGGTTCTTGTGATGGTTGCTCCATTGTCATATAATATCAAGCCGAGATCAGTCACCTGCAAACCATGCTCAACTGCACAAAAGGAAGAGTGGAAGAAATTGAAAGGTAAAAGTTTAACCTGAATTAAGCATTAATTTAGAATACATGCTATGGTGAATTCAACGCATGAATTATAAAATTGTATAAGTAAGACCTGAATGGTAATTTTCCTTTATCTAAAAAGCAGATATTCACTCATTGTAGGAAAGTGTGTGTGTGTGCGTGCGTGCGTGCATGCATGCGTGCGTGCGTGCATGCGAGTTTGTGAGGAAGTGGTTGATTCTGTACACTCACGTGCCGCGTCCTCCTCAGTTTCCTGGCACGCAGTGGGCTCATGAAGACAGACGTGACAGAGGACGACAGTCACAGAACAGACTCAAAGGATACAAAGTCCGAGTCGTGTCCAGAGGCTGCCTCCGCTGAGCCGTCG
>JAODUO010006525.1:0-10066 GCA_025642075.2 Ridgeia piscesae
ACGTAAAAAACCCTTCGGTACACGACCAAAACCCCCCAGGTACACACCAAACCCTTCAGGTACCAGCCAAACCCTTCAAATCCCCGACCAAAAACCCCCCAGGACCGGCCCCAAAACCCTTAGGTACCACACCAAAACCTCCGGTCCACGTCCCAAACCCTTCAGAGTACCAGCACCAAACCCTTCAGAGTACCACGACCAAACCCTTCAAATACCAGCACCAAACCCTCAGAGTACCACGACAAACCCTTCAGAGTACAGTACCAAACCCTCCCGAGTACCACGTACCAAACCCTTCAGAGTACCACGACCAAACCCTTCAGAGTACCAGGACCAAACCCTTCAGAGTACCACGTACCAAACCCTCCAGAGTACCACGACCAAACCCTTCAGAGTACCCCGGACCAAACCCTCCAGAGTACCACGTACCAAACCCTTCAGAGTACCACGTACCAAACCCTCCAGAGTACCACGTACCAAACCCTTCAGAGTACCACGTACCAAACCCTTCAGAGTACCACGCACCAAACCCTACAGAGTACCACGCACCAAACCCTACAGAGTACCACGTACCAAACCTTCAGAGTACCACGTACCAAACCGTCCAGAGTACCACGTCGCACCAAACCCTTCAGAGTACAACGCACCAAACCCTTCAGAGTACCACGTACCAAACCCTTCAGAGTACCACGTACCAAACCCTCCAGAGTACCACGCACCTGCACCAAACCCTTCAGAGTACCACGCACCAAACCCTTCAGAGTACCACGCACCAAACCCTTCAGAGTACCACGTACCAAACCCTTCAGAGTACCAGGCACCAAACCCTACAGAGTACCACGCACCAAACCCTTCAGAGTACCACGTACCAAACCCTTCAGAGTACCACGCACCAAACCCTACAGAGTACCACGCACCAAACCCTTCAGAGTACCACGCACCAAACCCTTCAAAGACGCAGCAAACCCTCCAGAGTACCACGTACCAAACCCTTCAGAGTACCAGGCACCAAACCCTCCAGCACGCAGCAAACCCTTCAGAGTACCACGCACCAAACCCTCCAGAGTACCAGGCACAACCCTTCAGAGTACCACGTACCAAACCCTTCAGAGTACCACGCACCAAACCAGCCAAGTACCGTACAAACCGCTAGTGCCAGGCACCAAGCCACTCGAGTACCACGCACCGACCCTCCAGTACGGGCACCAAGGCCTTCAGAGTATCGTACCAAACCCTTCAGAGTACCACGTACCAAACCCTTCAGAGTACCACGCACCAAACCCTTCAGAGTACCACGCACCAAACCCTCCAGAGTACAAGGCACCAAACCCTTCAGAGTACCACGCACCAAACCCTCCAGAGTACCACGCACCAAACCCTTCAGAGTACCACGCACCAAACCCTCCAGAGTACAAGGCACCAAACCCTTCAGAGTATCACGTACCAAACCCTCCAGAGTACAAGGCACCAAACCCTTCAGAGTACCACGCACCAAACCCTCCAGAGTACAAGGCACCAAACCCTTCAGAGTACCACGCACCAAACCCTCCAGAGTACAAGGCACCAAACCCTTCAGAGTATCACGTACCAAACCCTCCAGAGTACCACGTACAAAACCCTCCAGAGTATCACGTACCAAACCCTTCAGAGTATCACGTACCAAACCCTTCAGAGTACCACGTACCAAACCCTTCAGAGTATCACGTACCAAACCCTCCAGAGTACCAGGCACCAAACCCTTCAGAGTACCACGCACCAAAACCTCCAGAGTACCACGTACCAAACCCTTCAGAGTACCACGTACCAAACCCTTCAGAGTACCACGCAGCAAACCCTTCAGAGTACCACGCACCAAACCCTACAGAGTACCACGCACCAAACCCTTCAGAGTACCAGGCACCAAACCCTCCAGAGTACCACGTACCAAACCCTTCAGAGTACCACGTACCAAACCCTTCAGAGTACCACGCACCAAACCCTTCAGAGTATCACGTACCAAACCCTCCAGAGTACCAGGCACCAAACCCTTCAGAGTACCACGCACCAAAACCTCCAGAGTACCACGTACCAAACCCTTCAGAGTACCACGTACCAAACCCTCCAGAGTACCACGTACCAAACCCTTCAGAGTACCACGCACCAAACCCTTCAGAGTACCACGCACCAAACCCTACAGAGTACCACGCACCAAACCCTACAGAGTACCACGTACCAGAGTACCACGCACCAAACCCTACAGAGTACCACGTACCAAACCCTTCAGAGTACCACGTACCAAACCGTCCAGAGTACCACGTACCAAACCCTTCAGAGTACCAGGCACCAAACCCTCCAGAGTACCACGCACCAAACCCTTCAGAGTACCACGCACCAAACCCTTCAGAGTATCACGTACCAAACCCTTCAGAGTACCACGTACCAAACCCTTCAGAGTATCACGTACCAAACCCTCCAGAGTACCAGGCACCAAACCCTTCAGAGTACCACGCACCAAAACCTCCAGAGTACCACGTACCAAACCCTTCAGAGTACCACGTACCAAACCCTTCAGAGTACCACGTACCAAACCCTTCAGAGTACCACGTACCAAACCCTTCAGAGTACCACGCACCAAACCCAACAGAGTACCACGCACCAACCCTACAGAGTACCACGCACCAAACCCTTCAGAGTACCACGTACCAAACCGTCCAGAGTACCCATCAAACCCTTCAGAGTACCACGTACCAAACCCTCCAGAGTACCACGTACCAAACCCTTCAGAGTACCACGTACCAAACCCTCCAGAGTACCACGTACCAAACCCTTCAGAGTACCACGCACCAAACCCTTCAGAGTACCACGCACCAAACCCTTCAGAGTACCACGTACCAAACCCTTCAGAGTACCAGGCACCAAACCCTACAGAGTACCACGCACCAAACCCTTCAGAGTACCACGTACCAAACCCTTCAGAGTACCACGCACCAAACCCTACAGAGTACCACGCACCAAACCCTTCAGAGTACCACGTACCAAACCCTTCAGAGTACCACGTACCAAACCGTCCAGAGTACCACGTACCAAACCCTTCAGAGTACCAGGCACCAAACCCTCCAGAGTACCACGTACCAAACCCTTCAGAGTACCACGTACCAAACCCTTCAGAGTACCACGCACCAAACCCTTCAGAGTACCACGTACCAAACCCTTCAGAGTACCACGCACCAAACCCTCCAGAGTACCAGGCACCAAACCCTTCAGAGTACCACGTACCAAACCGTCCAGAGTACCACGTACCAAACCCTTCAGAGTACCAGGCACCAAACCCTCCAGAGTACCACGTACCAAACCCTTCAGAGTACCACGCACCAAACCCTTCAGAGTACCACGTACCAAACCCTTCAGAGTACCACGTACCAAACCCTCCAGAGTACCACGTGCCAAACCCTTCAGGTACCACATTGCCGACCTCCAGAGTACCACGTACCAAACCCTCCAGAGTACCACGCACCAAACCCTTCAGAGTATCACGTACCAAACCCTCCAGAGTACCACGCACCAAACCCTTCAGAGTATCACGTACCAAACCCTCCAGAGTACCACGTACCAAACCCTCCAGAGTACCACGCACCAAACCCTTCAGAGTGTCACGTACCAAACCCTTCAGAGTACCACGCACCAAACCCTTCAGAGTACCACGTACCAAACCCTTCAGAGTACCACGTACCAAACCCTTCAGAGTACCACGTACCAAACCCTTCAGAGTACCACGCACCAAACCCTTCAGAGTACCACGCACCAAACCCTTCAGAGTACCAGGCACCAAACCCTTCAGAGTACCACGTACCAAACCCTTCAGAGTACCACGCACCAAACCCTTCAGAGTACCAGGCACCAAACCCTTCAGAGTACCACGTACCAAACCCTTCAGAGTACCACGTACCAAACCCTTCAGAGTACCACGCACCAAACCCTTCAGAGTATCACGTACCAAACCCTCCAGAGTACCAGGCACCAAACCCTCCAGAGTACCAGGCACCAAACCCTCCAGAGTACCAGGCACCAAACCCTCCAGAGTACAAGGCACCAAACCCTACAGAGTACCAGGCACCAAACCCTCCAGAGTACCAGGCACCAAACCCTCCAGAGTACAAGGCACCAAACCCTTCAGAGTACCAGGCACCAAACCCTCCAGAGTACCACGTACCAAACCCTTCAGAGTACCAGGCACCAAACCCTTCAGAGTACCAGGCACCAAACCCTTCAGAGTACCAGGCACCAAACCCTTCAGAGTACCACGTACCAAACCCTCCAGAGTACCAGGCACCAAACCCTTCAGAGTACCAGGCATCAAACCCTTCAGAGTACCACGCACCAAACCCTCCAGAGTACAAGGCACCAAACCCTTCAGAGTACCACGCACCAAACCCTCCAGAGTACAAGGCACCAAACCCTTCAGAGTACCACGCACCAAACCCTCCAGAGTACAAGGCACCAAACCCTTCAGAGTATCACGCACCAAACCCTCCAGAGTACAAGGCACCAAACCCTTCAGAGTACCACGCACCAAACCCTCCAGAGTACAAGGCACCAAACCCTTCAGAGTACCACGCACCAAACCCTCCAGAGTACAAGGCACCAAACCCTTCAGAGTATCACGTACCAAACCCTCCAGAGTACCACGTACAAAACCCTCCAGAGTATCACGTACCAAACCCTTCAGAGTATCACGTACCAAACCCTTCAGAGTACCACGTACCAAACCCTTCAGAGTACCACGCACCAAACCCTTCAGAGTATCACGTACCAAACCCTCCAGAGTACCAGGCACCAAACCCTTCAGAGTACCACGCACCAAAACCTCCAGAGTACCACGTACCAAACCCTTCAGAGTACCACGTACCAAACCCTTCAGAGTACCACGCAGCAAACCCTTCAGAGTACCACGCACCAAACCCTACAGAGTACCACGCACCAAACCCTTCAGAGTACCAGGCACCAAACCCTCCAGAGTACCACGTACCAAACCCTCCAGAGTACCACGCACCAAACCCTTCAGAGTATCACGTACCAAACCCTTCAGAGTACCACGTACCAAACCCTTCAGAGTATCACGTACCAAACCCTCCAGAGTACCAGGCACCAAACCCTTCAGAGTACCACGCACCAAAACCTCCAGAGTACCACGTACCAAACCCTTCAGAGTACCACGTACCAAACCCTCCAGAGTACCACGTACCAAACCCTTCAGAGTACCACGTACCAAACCCTTCAGAGTACCACGCACCAAACCCTACAGAGTACCACGCACCAAACCCTACAGAGTACCACGTACCAAACCCTTCAGAGTACCACGTACCAAACCGTCCAGAGTACCACGTACCAAACCCTTCAGAGTACCACGTACCAAACCCTCCAGAGTACCACGTACCAAACCCTTCAGAGTACCACGTACCAAACCCTCCAGAGTACCACGTACCAAACCCTTCAGAGTACCACGCACCAAACCCTTCAGAGTACCACGTACCAAACCCTTCAGAGTACCAGGCACCAAACCCTACAGAGTACCACGCACCAAACCCTTCAGAGTACCACGTACCAAACCCTTCAGAGTACCACGCACCAAACCCTACAGAGTACCACGCACCAAACCCTTCAGAGTACCACGTACCAAACCCTTCAGAGTATCACGTACCAAACCCTCCAGAGTACCAGGCACCAAACCCTTCAGAGTACCACGCACCAAAACCTCCAGAGTACCACGTACCAAACCCTTCAGAGTACCACGTACCAAACCCTTCAGAGTACCACGCAGCAAACCCTTCAGAGTACCACGTACCAAACCCTTCAGAGTACCACGCACCAAACCCTCCAGAGTACCAGGCACCAAACCCTTCAGAGTACCACGTACCAAACCCTCCAGAGTACCACGTACCAAACCCTTCAGAGTACCACGTACCAAACCCTCCAGAGTACCACGTACCAAACCCTCCAGAGTACCACGCACCAAACCCTTCAGAGTATCACGTACCAAACCCTCCAGAGTACCACGCACCAAACCCTTCAGAGTATCACGCACCAAACCCTCCAGAGTACCAGGCACCAAACCCTTCAGAGTACCACGCACCAAAACCTCCAGAGTACCACGTACCAAACCCTTCAGAGTACCACGTACCAAACCCTTCAGAGTACCACGCAGCAAACCCTTCAGAGTACCACGCACCAAACCCTTCAGAGTACCACGCACCAAACCCTTCAGAGTACCAGGCACCAAACCCTTCAGAGTACCACGTACCAAACCCTTCAGAGTATCACGTACCAAACCCTCCAGAGTACCACGTACCAAACCCTTCAGAGTACCACGTACCAAACCCTTCAGAGTATCACGTACCAAACCCTCCAGAGTACCAGGCACCAAACCCTTCAGAGTACCACGCACCAAAACCTCCAGAGTACCAGGCACCAAACCCTTCAGAGTACCACGTACCAAACCCTCCAGAGTACCACGTACCAAACCCTTCAGAGTACCACGTACCAAACCCTTCAGAGTACCACGCACCAAACCCTACAGAGTACCACGCACCAAACCCTACAGAGTACCACGTACCAAACCCTTCAGAGTACCACGTACCAAACCGTCCAGAGTACCACGTACCAAACCCTTCAGAGTACCACGTACCAAACCCTCCAGAGTACCACGTACCAAACCCTTCAGAGTACCAGGCACCAAACCCTCCAGAGTACCACGTACCAAACCCTCCAGAGTATCACGTACCAAACCCTTCAGAGTATCACGTACCAAACCCTTCAGAGTACCACGTACCAAACCCTTCAGAGTATCACGTACCAAACCCTCCAGAGTACCAGGCACCAAACCCTTCAGAGTGCCACGCACAAAACCTCAAGGTACCACGTACCAAACCTTCAGTACCGCATTGCCAAACCCTCCAGAGTACCACGTACCAAACCCTTCAGAGTACCACGCATCAAGTACCACGCACCAAACCCTACAGAGTACCACGCACCAAACCCTTACAGAGTACCACCGTACCAAACCCTTCCAGGTACCACGTACCAAACCGTCAAGAGTACCACGGCACCAAACCCTTCAAGTACCACGTACCGACCCTCCAGAGTACCACGTACCAACCCTTCAGAGTACCACGTACCAAACCCTCCAGAGTACGTGGTACTCTGAAGGGTTTGGTACTGGAGGAGTTTGGCGTGTTATCGAAGAATTTGATGGACTGTTTGTCACAAATAATGCGTAGGGGTTTGATTATGGCCTCAGGTTTGGTGCGTGAAAATATTACTCTGAGGAGTTTTTGTGTTTACTCTGGAGGTTTGGCACGATATTTGAAGGGTTCTGGTTTTGTGCGTGAGACGTGCCTGTACTCTGGAGGGATGATACGTGATGCTGGTACGTGGTACTCTGAAGGGCTGGTACGTGTTTACTCTGAGTTTGGTACGTGATAAAGAGGGTTACGTGTGCTCTGGAGGGGTTTGAGGTACTATTTTTCTGAAGGGTTTTTTGTAGTACCTGGAGGAGTTTGGTACGTGTATCCCGAAGGGGTTTGACCTGTCCTCTGGACGTTTGTGCGTGGTACTCTGAAGGTTTGGTACGTGGGGTTTGGTGCGTGTACTCTGTAGGGGTTTGGTGCCCTGGTACTCTGGAGGGTTTGGTACGTGGTACTCTGGGGGTTTGGTGCCTGGGACTTTTGAAGGGTTTGGTTCCCCTGGTTTTCTCTGAAAGGGGTTTTTGCCTGGTACTCTGAAAGGGTTTGGTCCTTTGGGGGTTTGGTCGTGGACTCCCGGAAGGGGTTTGGGTGCGTGGTCCTAAAGGGTTTGGTACCGTTGGGGTTTTCTGAAGGGTTTGGTCGTGGTCTCTGAAAGGGTTTGGTACGTGGTTCTCTGAAGGGTTTTTTGGTTTCCCGGGGGTACCCCTGGAAGGGGTTTTGGGGCGTGGTACTCTGAAGGGTTTGGTGCCTTGGGACTCTGGAAAGGGTTTTTGGTACTCTGAAGGGTTTGGTGCCTTGGGACTCTGGAAAGGGGTTTTATTACTCTGGGGGTTTGGGGCCTTTACTCTGGGAAATTTGGTACGTGGGCTCTGAAAGGGGGGGGTTTTGGGGCGTGGCCTCTGAAGGGGTTTGGGGGGGCCTGGTACTCTGGGGGGGTTTTGGTAGGGGGGTGGTACTCTGGGGGTTTGGTTTGTGGTACTCTGAAGGGGTTTTGGGGCCTGGTCTCTGAAGGGGTTTGGGGCCCCCTCTGAAAAGGGTTTGGTTCTTTTTCTGAAGGGTTTTGGTCGTTTACTCCCGGGGTTTGGACTGGTCCCCTTTTAAAGGGGTTTGGGACTGGGACTCTGGGGAAGGGGGTTTGGTAGTTTTGGTTTTCTGGATTTGGCGTGATACTCTGAAGGGGTTTGGTCCGGGGTTCTCTGAAAGGGTTTGGTCGTGGTACTCTTTTCGTGTGGACTTCTGAGGTTTGGTAGGTTCTAAGGGTTTTTACGTGTCTCTGAAGGGGTTTGGTCTGTACTCTGGAGGGTTTGGTACGTGGTACTCTGGAGGGGTTTTGGGGCTGTATTGAAGGGTTTGGTCGTGGTACTCTGGGGGTTTGTACGTGGGACTCTGAGGGTTTTGTGGACTCTGAGGGTTTGGTCGTTTACCTGGAGGTTTGGTACGTGAGTGGCCTCTGAAAGGGGTTTGGGCGTGTACTCTGGAGGGTTTGGTGCCTGTCTGAAAGGGGTTGGTACTCTGGGGTTTGGTACGTGCTTGAAGGTTTGACTGTTGGCGTGTACTCTGGAGGTGTTTGGAGGTTTGTAGTGGTACTCTGAGGTTTTGGGGGGTTTGGTGTTTTCTGAGGGTTTGGTACTGGTTTTCTCTGGGGGGTTTTTTGCTTGGGTTTTGGGGCTGTACTCTGAAAGGGGTTTTGGGCCCTTTTAGGGTTTGGTGCTTTTCTTGGAGGTTTTTGGGCCCCTGAAGGGTTTTCCTGTCTCTGGAAAGGGTTTGGGAGTTTCTCTGAGGGTTTGGTTGTATCTGGAGGGGGGGTTTATTGCCCGGAGGGGTTTGGGGCGTGGCCTGGGTTTTGTTTCTGGGGGTTTGGGTCTTTCTGAAGGGGGTTTTTGCGTGGTTCTGGAGGGTTTGGTGGGGTACTCTGAAGGTTTTCTTTTCCGGGGGGTTTCTTGGGGGTTTGGTTTTCTCTGAAGGGGGGCCCGGGTTTCTCTGAGGGGTTTAGCGTGTCCTGAGGGTTTGGTGCGTTTTTCTGAAAAGGGTTTGGTGCGTGTACTCTGGGGGGTTTGGGGGTCCCGGAGGTTTTTGTCTCTGAAGGGGTTTGGGCTGTCTGGGGGTTTTTGCTTTCTGAAAAGGGGGTTTTTCTGGACGGTTTGGGGGGGTTTGGTTACTCTGAGGGTTTTGGGGCCCGATGGTCTTATCGAGGGGGGTTGGGTTGCCCTGAAGGGTTTTTGGTGGTACTTTTGGGGGTTTTGGAGTGTCTGGGGGGGTTTGGGGTTTTTAAAAATTTGGGGGCCCGGGGTTGGGGGGTTTTTTTTTTCTTTTAAGGGGTTTTGTTTCTTATTTTTTTTGGGACTCTGAGGGTTTGTTCTCTGGAGGTTTGGTCTGTACTTGAAAGGGGGGGACTCTGGGGGGTTTGGGGTTCTGGGGGTTTGGTCTTCTCTGGGGGTTTTTGGTTTCGTGTATCGGAGGGGTTTGGGACTGGGACTCTGGAAGGGTTTTGGGGCTTCTGGGGTGGGGAAGGGTCGGGGTTTTGGACTTATTTTAAAGGGTTTGGGACGTGGCTCTGGAGGTTTTGGTGCGTGGGACTCTGGGGTTTGGTCCTGACTCTGGGGGGGGTTTGGCGGGTTTTTCCTGGAAAAGGGTTTACGTGGTGCTCTGAAAGGGTTTGTCCCTGAATTTCGGTCTCTGGGGGGTTTGGGTACTTGGAGGTTTGGTCGGGGGGTTTTGGTGGGCTCTCGAGGGTGGTGGTCCCCCGAGGGTTTTTTTTGGGGTTGGGGTTTGGGGGGGTTTGGGACTGGGGTTTCGGTGCCCTTCCTTGGATTTTGCCTGAAGGGGTTTTGGGGCCACCCGGAGGG
>JAODUO010006527.1:0-20623 GCA_025642075.2 Ridgeia piscesae
TAATCACTGAGTCGAACGGCAAATATGTCTTTCTGAAAACATGTGCCGTGAACATGGAAGCAAAATCGTAGTTTGTAGTTAAGCAAGACGTTCTCGCGAATCGTCAGTTCAGTTGAATGATAACTGAGTGAACGAAATTGTCCAAGCTTCGAAAACATTAGTCGGAAAAAGGTTTTGGTGTGTGTGACGTTCTGACAACAAAGCCGTTGCGCCCTAAATAAACACAGGTCTGTTTACATCTGGGGTAAATGGCACGCATTATGCATACAGCGGTATAAGGTTCTTCAAAACAGTAACCTTGATGCTAAGTCGGTTTAATTTAAAGAGAACCAAAAGGGAAAAGTTACATGCTTATGCATGGGAAAGAGTTAATAAAAACGAACTATTCTGAACGGTAATCACATTTTTAAAGTCAGTGGTTTATTAGTAAAAAATATCTGAACACCTTTTCTATCAAAGTTCGTAAGTCGCGTCATTTTGACTGATGTGTGACGTTTGCGAATGTTTGGCACAATGAGCGGCAGATCGGGCAAATCTGTATTTAAAATTCCGTTAAAATAGTCGCCAGGTGGCGCTTCGCGATGTGTACACCCGCTTTGTGTAGGGAAGCGAACATGATTTTCGTTGAGAAATAGCTGAATTTCGGTTGCAACGATAAGGGCCAACATTTTCAAGATAGAACTGAACGCGCTGGTAAACCTGGTAAAGAAGACCCGTCGGAAGCCGAAATGCAGAGGCGAGTAACAAGCCGAGGCGACATTGACAAGTGTCGAAACTCGCTGAAACTTCGAAACACTGACAGGTATGTTGATGGCCACCTCGCTTTCGATCCCGGGATTCGGCGAGTTTCTACTTAGTCATGTTATACACAACGTGAGGTTTCCCAATTTGAAACAAATATCATGGGCATGGCTCTCCGATTTACCTCAACCTGACACAGAGTGACAGGCTCGTTTCTTCGCCCTAGCTTAAAACTGTTTTCAGGAATAAATTTCCAAATTGTCCACAACTGTGACAAAAATGTCGGTCGGTCGGTCGGTCGGTCGGTCGGTCGGTCGGTCGGTCGGTCGGTCGGTCGGTCGGTCGGTCGGTCGGTCGGTCGGTCGGTCGGTCGGTCGGTCGGTCGGTCGGTCGGTCGGTCGGTCGGTCGGTCGGTCGGTCGGTCGGTCGGTCGGTCGGTCGGTCGGTCGGTCGGTCGGTCGGTCGGTCGGTCGGTCGGTCGGTCGGTCGGTCGGTCGGTCGGTCGGTCGGTCGGTCGGTCGGTCGGTCGGTCGGTCGGTCGGTCGGTCGGTCGGTCGGTCGGTCGTGTCGGTCGGTCGGTCGGTCGGTCGGTCGGTCGGTCGGTCGGTCGGTCGGTCGGTCGGTCGGTCGGTCGGTCGGTCGGTCGGTCGGTCGGTCGGTCGGTCGGTCGGTCGGTCGGTCGGTCGGTCGGTCGGTCGGTCGGTCGGTCGGTCGGTCGGTCGGTCGGTCGGTCGGTCGGTCGGTCGGTCGGTCGGTCGGTCGGTCGGTCGGTCGGTCGGTCGGTCGGTCGGTCGGTCGGTCGGTCGGTCGGTCGCATTGCATGACTAGTGCATTTGATTTGTATGCACTTTACAATAAACCAATTTGTTATCCAATGGTGACTGCCAACAGTTGTTATAAATTACATACCCAGGGGGTACATATGTTACACAACGTTTGTCTTCCACATAAATGACATTATTAAAACAACTGATATATTTAATGTATCACTAGTTTACACATTTGATAAGGTTTACTGAAGAACATCATGTTTAAGACTGTAATAAAATAGGATGGTTTAATTGTAACAAAGTATATGTAAATATTAAATAAATAATAATTGAATGCATTAAATACAGTCGTTTAATTACATGAAAATTAGTATGTATCAATCTACTTCTAAAACAAGTTTACCAATTTTCCTAAACTTGAAACAGCAAAGCTGGCCACTATTCATTAATGCATCTCATATCAATCGATAATCTACACTACATATCTCTGTAAATTACATTCAGGGAAGTTTACAAACAATACAAAGTAAGTTACATAAATTTGTTAGATTTTACAATACAGATTATGTATATCATAACCATGTGTTATACATTAAAGGCATGGTTATCAGAATACATTAAAAACCCAGTATTGGACATATTAAACTCCTACACAACTGCTGTATGTCTTGTGCCCCATATGTATATATATATATATATATATATATATATATATATATATATATATATATATATATATATATATATATATATATATATATATATATATATATATACATATATATATATACATATATAATTATTATACATATCGTTTGGTTTTAATTCCGCATTTAATACATAATATAACGGTATGGAACTTTTTGCAAATATAAACTCATCGTTATATGAAGCATTTACATAAACGCAGTTGCTAATATTTCTACATTTGTGTGATTTCATCATGGCAGGACCAAATGATATGTATACTAATTATATATATATATATATATATATATATATATATATATATATATATATGTATATATATATGTATGTATATATATATAATTATTATACATATCGTTTGGTTTTAATTCCGCATGACCAGCCCATGTCAAACTACTCCTCGTCAATTTCTTCTTAATATTTTCCTCCTATCCAACCTCCACTCTCAGTTCACCCGTTCTTCGCTTATCAGTTCTCTTAACTCCAATGATTCTTCGTACCAGGTTGGTTTCGCAAACCTGGACCTTCTCCTCTTGTTTCTCTGTTAGTCTCATCGCGTCTCTGGTGCATTCATGTATCCCAGGGGTAACACATGAGCTGACACACATTTTCTTTAAGTTTCCATTAGTTGCGCCTGTCTCCCACCATCTCTGCAACTTTCCCCTCCAAGCGTTAAATTTGCCCCTGCTGTAACCCTCATTATAATCAAAGCAAATTACCTAGTCGATTTTGCACTGGGTAATTGAAATTTCATAAACTTAATTTATTCATTTTAATAAACAACAAATAACATGTTGTAATAAATGTTTAGTAGGAATGTTTCATTATTGTTTCATCAGAGTAAATATATACATTATATATATATTTTTTATATGTATATATATATATATACACCTGTACATATACCTATTACAAACATATATATACATTTTATATGTATATATATATATAGTAGGATTACTTTCCTCCGTACTCGAGTACGAATACGAGTACTCAAAAAGTACTCGTACTCGAGTACGAGTACAAGTACACCAGTACGATTACTCCATCTCTGATATATTCACACACACCGAGTTTGTTTGATTGTCGGATGGCCCCTCCAATGCAAAATCCTGGCTACTCCACTGAAATGAAGGTACTTTTGACAAGATTGATATCAGGCGTTTATACATGCATTTGTTCGTGGAGGGGTAACAAATAGCCATCTCCCAATAAAACTAAGCAGGACACCGCGGCTGTGCATATAGACAGCGCCACGCGTCACCTATTGCTGTAGCCTCGATACTAATTATAACCTCGACTGGCGAAAAACAACGCTCTAAATAACACAACACGTTCGAGTGAGTGAAAATGATCACATAAGTTAATCCTTTTTTGTTAAAGATGTGCGTAATAACAATATGATTTCAATACTTGATGTATTACTAACGGAAACTACGTTAGTAACAAAGGCGAATCCTGGCCCGGGTCGAATCTGGGACCACCACACCGCCATAACGTACCGGGCACATCGATAAAAAAATCATCCGTGTTGTTTTCTTTAGATGAAATCACGTCATCCAGAACCGACGTCGCCAACGACATTAACCTAGTGCCATTTGCCATTGTTCGTCTCGAAGCTGTTCACATCTTATCACAGGTTGTAAGTGTGACCCCCCCAGTATTGGGTCGCGTGCGCAGGGGTGTCACATCCATCACAAGTTAGATTTGAAGAATCGATAATAAACGCTTCCCAGGTTCGACTCGAATTTATTCATGATGAAGTATTCACACACGCTCAGTATAGAAGATTACATCGGAGGTCTGGGTCCCTACTGTACTTCAGGATGTCCCTCAGACACTCTTACAATTTAACATGTTGAAATATTTCCGATAATTTTATACATCCAAGATAAAAATATGGGCAACTGTCCCACATTAGTATATTAATTTCAAAGCCAAAATCGTCAACCAGAGTCATGTTCGTCCGACTCTGGTCTCCTCCCTCCTTCAATTTCCCTGAGTCTTTATAGTCACTGCTTATCTTACTCCAGTCATTGTTGTACACACTCCTGCATTCCTATAAACACTTAGTGACCGGCGGTATTTAGACCTCGTCCCTCGTGTAAACACAACCATTGTTCCAGCGTACAAGCTACGCTCTCTTCTTACCCTCCGTGACCGGCGGTGCCAATGCGGCGCTTTTCGTGTAAACACAACCATTGTTTTAGCTCCTCAAGCTACGTTCCATTCTCACACTCGGTGACCGGCGGTCCAATGCGGCGCCTTTCGTGTACACACAGTTATCAAGCCACGTAAACCATACACCCTAAGCCTTTCTGTTGGAGCGGTCTAATCTGATGAATGTTTACCTAAAGCGGTCAACAGCTTTGTACCTTCATCCTGCCGAATCCTGTTTTGTAATACTAGCAACTTAATAGCACTTTCTTCTACACTAGTTGGATAATTATATACGTTGTTCTAAACTTATTGAGGTGGTTCTTTACATACGTCCTTCCCCCGGAGTTGAATAGGGTACTATTCAACTTTACAAACATGCAATTAAAGTAACCACCTAGTTTAGTAATAACACTTGATTTCGTGTCTGATGAAACGCATCGGATACATCAATTATGAAGTAAGCGTAGACGAGTATAGTAATTAATGCACGTAATAGAATTATTACCGGCTAATATATATATATATAATTTTTTGTTTTTGTTTTAAACACACATCATATACAATATCTACTTTGTGTTTTTGTTTGGTATTTTTTTCATACAGGCTAACAATTGGTCGATAACCCTGTAAAGTTCTGCTTTGTCAGAACTTTTTAAGCAAAGCTAAATACATGCAAACTAATAATTGTTGATAACCCTGGAAAGTTCTGCTTTGTCAGAACTTTTTAAGCAAAGCTAAATACATGCAAACTATTAATTGTTGAGAACCCTGGAAAGTTCTGCTTTGTCAGAACTTTTTAAGCAAAGCTAAAGACATGCAAACGAATAATTGTTGATAACCCTGGAAAGTTCTGCTTTGTCAGAACTTTTTAAGCAAAGCTAAAGACATGCAAACGAATAATTGTTGATAACCCTGGAAAGTTCTGCTTTGTCAGAACTTTTTAAGCAAAGCTAAAGACATGCAAACGAATAATTGTTGATAACCCTGGAAAGTTCTGCTTTGTCAGAACTTTTTAAGCAAAGCTAACATGCATTGTGTTGCCGTTTGGGCTAACATACAATGACTAACACTGCAGTATATGCCTTCAGCAATTGTAAACCCAAGTTATCAGACGATACTGTCTGATACAATTCCGCTGAAACAATGCATTAGTACACACAAGATACTGTCCGAGCCCGATTTCGACCTGTACCTTCATAAGGAGGAGAATAATGCTTAATGATTGGACAAGATTTGTCTGTACGAGAACAGAGACGGTCTTGGATGTTATGCAGGACCTCAGGTCAGAGGTTCCTCAGGTAAGGAAAATGTATGTGGTAAGTGTTTTTGTTTTGTATAATGTGATGTTATACGTATTTATTATTTTAACCTGCGCAACGTTCATACTGTGTATGACAACAAGGGGTGGGCGTCGAAACGTCGACAAGTTCCACGCACTAGCCGCGTCAGGTGATGTTTAGCTAGTACCACTTTTTGATCAACCGAATGAAGAAAGATGTTATGCATTGCCCTTCTTCCTCCAAATCAAGTAAAGTGATAATTATTGTTATGGTGTGTTGTATGACATGCAAGAGTCGACACGTCGAGTACTAAAAAAACGCGTACAACAAGCTATTTTAGCAACCACTAGTCCGTCGACCAAAGAAAAAGGATATAACGGTTTTGAAAGGAGTAATGATATTATTAACATGAATGGAAACATGTTCACGCATAAGGGGAAACTAACTCACGGAACGGGTGTTTTATTTCCGTTTCACGAAAACGCTATAGTTTCGCGGAGCAACCGGGTTAATTTATTTTTATATTTGCTGGTGATGTGGTATTTATGATGGATGCACTACCCTTCGTGTAAGGAGAAGCGACTTATACATTAAAGCGGAAAGGGAACTTCCTCATGGAACGGGGGTTTATTGCCGTTTCGCGAGCCGTTAGTTTCGCGGAGGAACCGAATTAATGTTTATGTGGCATTTGTTCAATGCAATAAACCTCCTTCTGAGGTGATATGGCTCGAGTTGTAACATCCTCACGGAATGGTCGTCATACCATTTCACAAAGGGGCCAAATTTGTGGAGTACCGTGGGAATTAATTTAGAATAGGTGAGCGGGTTGTTAGTTCTTACGTTGTAGGTGGAAGAATGTACCTGTCGTCGGGCTCACTGTCTCGTGCGACTGTCCGTCCGTTGTCAAGGAAACCATTTCAGTGGGGGCGGTATATATAACGGATTGTCGTGGAGCGGTTCTGTCGGCGTCGTCATGTCCGTGTGTCCTATCACTGTCTTCGTTGTCGGCTTGATCATGAGTGGTTGTTGGAGTGATCAATTTATTTCGATATAATAGGTATATTATGTAGATCAATATGGCCGCCAACGCAATTACAATGATGGCAACAGTCCATGAGACATGACCCGAATATGAGCCCCACGCAATAAAATCGTTATCATTGTTGGGTAAGGCGTCCAACTGTATGTCGTTAATTTCACCCAACGAATCCCACACTGGACTTGACAAATGCTTAATGAGAGTATTATGCGGGATTAAATTCAAGAGTTGCATCGTGGGTATTTTTATAACAGAGAAATCAACCATTACCGTTGAGCTGAACCGTGCTATGCTTGAGATACTCCACCCGTTTGCTTTTATTTGACAACCTTTGTTCAGTCGGAGAGCAGAGGCTCCGCTTTGTAATTCAACACGGCGTTCCGGTTGGCTGGAACAAAACAAAGACACCGTCTCGCCGACAGACAAGATTATGAATGTTCCTGGAATTAGTTCGGTAATTTGTGTTTCGGCATTGTGTGTTTTAGTAACTTTGACGCGGCAAGTTTTACGTAATTCAGGCTCGCCTGTAAGAATGCCCCTGGGACATTTAAATCGGCTTCTGTCGTATACGGCACCAGCGCGACAGATCATAGGGTTACGGCCTTGGCATGAAGTAGGGCGAAACATTCCTCCTGTCAAGGTGTGTATCGCGATATCTTCTGTCACTAAAATTTGCGCGTTAAATTTCTTTGATTTATGCGGAATTGGCCATGTAGTTATGTGATAACGATTGTATTTAATATTGTCTGTCAGAGGGAGTTTGACACGGAATAACAACTCGTCTTTCGAACGGAAGATTGAAGATACTCGTAAGTTAGCGTAGTACCATTGCGCGTCCGGCGCATAATAACCTGCTGTTTTAGCTGAAGTTAATATTTTATTTAATTCAGTTCGACTTAGAAGCTCTTCTGCTAAAAATCCCAATTCTAGCGAAGCTTTCTGTCTGTTAAACCGGGCGGTTTGCTGTACCCAGTGTGCGTGCGCCGATTCCATGGCGCTTAAGCATTGGTCAATACGCAACTTTGCGTTAATAACTTGTAACTGTTTGTCCTGATTCTGCCATAAATTTGCAATATGTCGTACCTCGTCAGATACTTTTTGAACATATGACTGCAAAACATTGATATGTTTTCTATTCTGTACAACAGCAGAATGCGTTTGATTTATAACAGATAACATTTGACTCACTGAATGTACCACACGTCTGTCTTTTGTCCGTAGAATTTCGATTTGTCGTCGACATTCGGCCACGTCTGTTTCCGTCGCTGTCCCAAATAGTGAACGGCTGAGTTCACCGACGATATTGAGAAGCCCCCGCTTGGTCCGGCTAGCTTCGGTCCTTGCAGGTAGCAGAGCGTCCTCAATATCGGTCAGTCGAATGGTCCAAGCGTCAATTGTAGCGTTATCCATTCCGTGGAAAAAATTGACGTTCGCTATTACAGTTTTAAATCGATTCAGTTTCTGTCTCAGTCCCGGTATTGCAGTCGGTGGGTTTATAGTAATCAACACTACCCATGTCGCTACATGATTCTGTGTTGGTTCTCCACCTGTGACGAGAATGCCATCAGGCAGGAACCGAGGAACATTCAGTGGTATGTCTGTCGTGTTGTAATCGTACGCCATCACCAAGCTTATGCTCGTGTAAAGCAGTATACAAAATGGACATGGTCCCATTTTGCACGTTTCTGGCATTCGTCGTCGGGCGTCTGTGTTTTGCGTTTCCGATAGTGTGAGATAATAGGATCTATCTCAATGTCACTGTCAGAGGGATACTGTGTACTTGATGCGTCTAAAGCGCGTCTACTCAAACGTCTTTGTCTACTTGATCGTCTGAGAGTGTCAGTATTGTCTGACTGTGTGACCTTATCAGTCTGTCCGGCATTCGCCGCTTGCTCAGTCTGCGTCATATGGGGCGTGGTTTCAGTATCACCCTTATCACGTGACTGTTCGGTCGAATGTCGTCGCCTTTTGTGGGCGTTCTGTCGGTGTCCCTGTGTCATGGGGCGTGTCGGCGGAGTAACAGTCGGACGTCTGTCACTGTCAACCTGGATTATGTCACGTTGTATTTGTGTCTGTTGGTGGACACGTCCGTGACGTGTACGGTGTGGTCGGGGTATTATATCAGTCCAAATTTGGTCAGGATTTACCAGTCTTACTTTTTCTTGATTTAACACCTTTGTTTTCCCTGTTTGTTGGTGACGTAAGTATACAACAGGGCCTGAAACTCGCGTAACAATAAACATGGGGTCCCAACGCGACGTGAAAGTAAGGCGTTCTTCTGCTTTTACAACAACATGGTCGCCGGGAGTGATCACTTTATTGTTTGCCTTTTCTTGTAGCCGTTTTCGGTTATACTCACGACTTTCTACTGTCATTTCTCGCGCTATTTTTAATACCCGTGATAACTCATCTAGTCTGTTTCCGAATTCATTTGGACCCTTGGTGCTCAGTGCTTTTTGTAATGGAAGGCGCATACGCCGGCCTGTCATTAGGAAATGGGGGCTAAATGACGTAGTGGTAGATACAGCCACTCTGCAGGCTAACAACGCGTCGCCCAATACTTCTTCCCAACGAGATGGTTGGTTATTCACAGCTTTTGTCAGAATATCTTTTAAAAATAGATGACAACGTTCCACTTTCCCGTTCGCCTGTGGATGAACTGGTGTTATTTTGCGGTGTTCGATACCAATTTGTTTTAGGTAAGTTTCAAAAGCGGTTGCTGTGAATGAACCGGCATTATCAGACAGTAGAATAAGGGGGACGCCGAACCGAGGTATGAACTGAGTGCTGAACGCATGCCATACGCTTTTGTTTGACTGATCAGGCAGAGGGTATGCTTCGAGCCATCCTGTGTAATGGTCGATTATGGTGAGGA
This sequence comes from Ridgeia piscesae, assembly GCA_025642075.2. Taxonomy (NCBI): domain Eukaryota; kingdom Metazoa; phylum Annelida; class Polychaeta; order Sabellida; family Siboglinidae; genus Ridgeia; species Ridgeia piscesae. The sequence continues at coordinate 9,574 of JAODUO010006527.1, forward strand.
GATATTTGTTACCGTTGGGTGACGTGACAAACGGGCCAGTAATGTCAATACTGACAAAGTTTAGTGGTGCCTGAGCGATAGGCATTTCGCCCATTGGAAACCGTTGGTGTTTGGGGTTGTTAACTAAACACGTTGCACACTTGTTTAAATGTTGTTGTACGTCTTTGCGCAGACCTTTCCAAACATATACTTCTGTTAGTCTTTCGACACATTTCCATAACGCTACGTGGCCAAGTTCCTTATGAGTGCGATCAATTACGGCGGCGCGAAAAGTTTTGGGTAAAACTAAGCGTGGGTACAAGGGAGCCCGTACATTAGGGGGAACTAGGCTATACAATACCCCATTAATGATTTCGTAATCATCATCCTCCTCCGAGTGAGCCAAGGTCCACAAATCAGGAAATTCAGAGCGTTGTGCCTGACCTATTTCCTGTAAATTTAAACCGTTATGTATCCAAGGTAACGTTTCGATAATGTTGTCCTCCTTTATAGACTGAGGATCGAAGTCTTCCTCGGTGTCAACAACATCAACTGGGATATGTTTAGTGGAGTTAATTCGGGACAAAATGTCAGCGCGAATGTTACGTTTGCCAGAAATATAACGAATTTTGACTCCGTATTCAGCGAGAAGCACGCCCCATCTTTGAATTTTAGTGTTTGCCATGCTGTTTGTGAATAGACTGAGAAGAGGTTTGTGGTCTGTGTACACAGTAGTGGTAGCACCGAAGAGGTAAGGTCGCAATTTTTCGAGACAATAAACTACGGCATATGCTTCTTTTTCAATTGTTGCCCACTTACGTTGAGTTGTTGACAAGGTGTGAGAAACGTATTGTATAACTTTCTCAACCCCATCCGAGGAATCCTGTACCAGTATGCCCCCTACAGCATACTCACATGCATCGGTGAACAATTTGTAATCACGATTTAAGTCAGGAGCGGCCATCACATGCGATGATATTAATAAACGTTTAAGTTCATCAAATGCACGCTGGTGTTCGCTGGTCCAATTAAATTTAGTGTATTTCCGTGTTAATTGAATGAGAGGTTCTGCAATTGTCGCATAATTTGGTAATGACGTTCGATAATAATTTGTCATGCCGAGCAAGGAACGTACGTCTTTGATTGTTGTCGGTGTCGGTAGATCAGCAATTGCTGCGACTTTGTCAGGGTCAGTTTGAATGCCTTCGCTGTTAAGCACATAGCCTAACAATTTGACTTCCGGGAGGCCGAATGAACATTTTGTGGGTTTCAATTTCAAACCCACTTTTCGTAGACGATTGAAAACTAATTGCAGGTGATTTAAATGATCTTCTTCATTCTTGCTGAAGACAAGAATATCATCAATATACACAAAAACACAAACACCAATCAAATCGGATAGAATGAAATTCATTTCTCGTTGGAAAAAATTTGGCGCTGTTTTTGTGTATATTGATGATATTCTTGTCTTCAGCAAGAATGAAGAAGATCATTTAAATCACCTGCAATTAGTTTTCAATCGTCTACGAAAAGTGGGTTTGAAATTGAAACCCACAAAATGTTCATTCGGCCTCCCGGAAGTCAAATTGTTAGGCTATGTGCTTAACAGCGAAGGCATTCAAACTGACCCTGACAAAGTCGCAGCAATTGCTGATCTACCGACACCGACAACAATCAAAGACGTACGTTCCTTGCTCGGCATGACAAATTATTATCGAACGTCATTACCAAATTATGCGACAATTGCAGAACCTCTCATTCAATTAACACGGAAATACACTAAATTTAATTGGACCAGCGAACACCAGCGTGCATTTGATGAACTTAAACGTTTATTAATATCATCGCATGTGATGGCCGCTCCTGACTTAAATCGTGATTACAAATTGTTCACCGATGCATGTGAGTATGCTGTAGGGGGCATACTGGTACAGGATTCCTCGGATGGGGTTGAGAAAGTTATACAATACGTTTCTCACACCTTGTCAACAACTCAACGTAAGTGGGCAACAATTGAAAAAGAAGCATATGCCGTAGTTTATTGTCTCGAAAAATTGCGACCTTACCTCTTCGGTGCTACCACTACTGTGTACACAGACCACAAACCTCTTCTCAGTCTATTCACAAACAGCATGGCAAACACTAAAATTCAAAGATGGGGCGTGCTTCTCGCTGAATACGGAGTCAAAATTCGTTATATTTCTGGCAAACGTAACATTCGCGCTGACATTTTGTCCCGAATTAACTCCACTAAACATATCCCAGTTGATGTTGTTGACACCGAGGAAGACTTCGATCCTCAGTCTATAAAGGAGGACAACATTATCGAAACGTTACCTTGGATACATAACGGTTTAAATTTACAGGAAATAGGTCAGGCACAACGCTCTGAATTTCCTGATTTGTGGACCTTGGCTCACTCGGAGGAGGATGATGATTACGAAATCATTAATGGGGTATTGTATAGCCTAGTTCCCCCTAATGTACGGGCTCCCTTGTACCCACGCTTAGTTTTACCCAAAACTTTTCGCGCCGCCGTAATTGATCGCACTCATAAGGAACTTGGCCACGTAGCGTTATGGAAATGTGTCGAAAGACTAACAGAAGTATATGTTTGGAAAGGTCTGCGCAAAGACGTACAACAACATTTAAACAAGTGTGCAACGTGTTTAGTTAACAACCCCAAACACCAACGGTTTCCAATGGGCGAAATGCCTATCGCTAATATCTCCTCACCATAATCGACCATTACACAGGATGGCTCGAAGCATACCCTCTGCCTGATCAGTCAAACAAAAGCGTATGGCATGCGTTCAGCACTCAGTTCATACCTCGGTTCGGCGTCCCCCTTATTCTACTGTCTGATAATGCCGGTTCATTCACAGCAACCGCTTTTGAAACTTACCTAAAACAAATTGGTATCGAACACCGCAAAATAACACCAGTTCATCCACAGGCGAACGGGAAAGTGGAACGTTGTCATCTATTTTTAAAAGATATTCTGACAAAAGCTGTGAATAACCAACCATCTCGTTGGGAAGAAGTATTGGGCGACGCGTTGTTAGCCTGCAGAGTGGCTGTATCTACCACTACGTCATTTAGCCCCCATTTCCTAATGACAGGCCGGCGTATGCGCCTTCCATTACAAAAAGCACTGAGCACCAAGGGTCCAAATGAATTCGGAAACAGACTAGATGAGTTATCACGGGTATTAAAAATAGCGCGAGAAATGACAGTAGAAAGTCGTGAGTATAACCGAAAACGGCTACAAGAAAAGGCAAACAATAAAGTGATCACTCCCGGCGACCATGTTGTTGTAAAAGCAGAAGAACGCCTTACTTTCACGTCGCGTTGGGACCCCATGTTTATTGTTACGCGAGTTTCAGGCCCTGTTGTATACTTACGTCACCAACAAACAGGGAAAACAAAGGTGTTAAATCAAGAAAAAGTAAGACTGGTAAATCCTGACCAAATTTGGACTGATATAATACCCCGACCACACCGTACACGTCACGGACGTGTCCACCAACAGACACAAATACAACGTGACATAATCCAGGTTGACAGTGACAGACGTCCGACTGTTACTCCGCCGACACGCCCCATGACACAGGGACACCGACAGAACGCCCACAAAAGGCGACGACATTCGACCGAACAGTCACGTGATAAGGGTGATACTGAAACCACGCCCCATATGACGCAGACTGAGCAAGCGGCGAATGCCGGACAGACTGATAAGGTCACACAGTCAGACAATACTGACACTCTCAGACGATCAAGTAGACAAAGACGTTTGAGTAGACGCGCTTTAGACGCATCAAGTACACAGTATCCCTCTGACAGTGACATTGAGATAGATCCTATTATCTCACACTATCGGAAACGCAAAACACAGACGCCCGACGACGAATACCAGAAACGTGCAAAATGGGACCATGTCCATTTTGTATACTGCTTTACACGAGCATAAGCTTGGTGATGGCGTACGATTACAACACGACAGACATACCACTGAATGTTCCTCGGTTCCTGCCTGATGGCATTCTCGTCACAGGTGGAGAACCAACACAGAATCATGTAGCGACATGGGTAGTGTTGATTACTATAAACCCACCGACTGCAATACCGGGACTGAGACAGAAACTGAATCGATTTAAAACTGTAATAGCGAACGTCAATTTTTTCCACGGAATGGATAACGCTACAATTGACGCTTGAACCATTCGACTGACCGATATTGAGGACGCTCTGCTACCTGCAAGGACCGAAGCTAGCCGGACCAAGCGGGGGCTTCTCAATATCGTCGGTGAACTCAGCCGTTCACTATTTGGGACAGCGACGGAAACAGACGTGGCCGAATGTCGACGACAAATCGAAATTCTACGGACAAAAGACAGACGTGTGGTACATTCAGTGAGTCAAATGTTATCTGTTATAAATCAAACGCATTCTGCTGTTGTACAGAATAGAAAACATATCAATGTTTTGCAGTCATATGTTCAAAAACGTCTTTGCGCAGACCTTTCCAAACATATACTTCTGTTAGTCTTTCGACACATTTCCATAACGCTACGTGGCCAAGTTCCTTATGAGTGCGATCAATTACGGCGGCGCGAAAAGTTTTGGGTAAAACTAAGCGTGGGTACAGGGGAGCCCGTACATTAGGGGGAACTAGGCTATACAATACCCCATTAATGATTTCGTAATCATCATCCTCCTCCGAGTTAGCCAAGGTCCACAAATCAGGAAATTCAGAGCGTTGTGCCTGACCTATTTCCTGTAAATTTAAACCGTTATGTATCCAAGGTAACGTTTCGATAATGTTGTCCTCCTTTATAGACTGAGGATCGAAGTCTTCCTCGGTGTCAACAACATCAACTGGGATATGTTTAGTGGAGTTAATTCGGGACAAAATGTCAGCGCGAATGTTACGTTTGCCAGAAATATAACGAATTTTGACTCCGTATTCAGCGAGAAGCACGCCCCATCTTTGAATTTTAGTGTTTGCCATGCTGTTTGTGAATAGACTGAGAAGAGGTTTGTGGTCTGTGTACACAGTAGTGGTAGCACCGAAGAGGTAAGGTCGCAATTTTTCGAGACAATAAACTACGGCATATGCTTCTTTTTCAATTGTTGCCCACTTACGTTGAGTTGTTGACAAGGTGTGAGAAACGTATTGTATAACTTTCTCAACCCCATCCGAGGAATCCTGTACCAGTATGCCCCCTACAGCATACTCACATGCATCGGTGAACAATTTGTAATCACGATTTAAGTCAGGAGCGGCCATCACGTGCGATGATATTAATAAACGTTTAAGTTCATCAAATGCACGCTGGTGTTCGCTGGTCCAATTAAATTTAGTGTATTTCCGTGTTAATTGAATGAGAGGTTCTGCAATTGTCGCATAATTTGGTAATGACGTTCGATAATAATTTGTCATGCCGAGCAAGGAACGTACCTCTTTGATTGTTGTCGGTGTCGGTAGATCAGCAATTGCTGCGACTTTGTCAGGGTCAGTTTGAATGCCTTCGCTGTTAAGCACATAGCCTAACAATTTGACTTCCGGGAGGCCGAATGAACATTTTGTGGGTTTCAATTTCAAACCCACTTTTCGTAGACGATTGAAAACTAATTGCAGGTGATTTAAATGATCTTCTTCATTCTTGCTGAAGACAAGAATATCATCAATATACACAAAAACACAAACACCAATCAAATCGGATAGAATGAAATTCATTTCTCGTTGGAAAAAAATTTGCGCTGTTTTGAGGCCAAACGGCACTTTAGTAAACTCGTACTGCCCAGCATGACAACGAAACGCAGTCTTGTGTATGTCCTCCTCAGCTACTCTCATTTGATGATATCCTGCTTTAAGATCCAAGGTTGAGTAGATGGCACTGTTACCGCACAGGTCAAAAATGTCACTAATTGACGGAATTGGAAAAGCAGAACTTTCTGTTACAGCATTAAGCTTACGGTAATCCACACAGAAACGTGTCTCTCCATCCTTCTTTGGGACCAATAAAATTGGACTGGCGTAAGGCGAATTGCTCGGACGGATTATATCGTCTTCCAACATTTCTGAGATTAGTTTGTCAACCGTAGCTCGTTTAGTTAGTGGCATTCGATATGCTTTTTGACAAATTGGGGGACCGGACGTTTTGATTCTTAATTGACCTGTGTTGCAACAACCATTCGCTTCACCTTTGGCTGCGAATACATCAGAATTAGCCTGGACTAATTCGTCTATCGCAGGGCTACCTGTCTTTGGGAATATCGGCCCAACACTTGCATTAAACGGGAAATTTTTTTTAAAAATTTTTAAAAAAAAATTAAAAAAAAAAGGTTAAAAAAATAAAAAAATTTTGTGTCCGGCCCTTGCTAAAGAACCACCTCAAAAGTTAGAAAAACGTATATAATTATCCAACTAGTGTAGAAGAAAGTGCTATTAAGTTGCTAGTATTACAAAACAGGATTCGGCGGATGAGTACAAGCGTACGAAAACATTCATCAGATTTGACCGCTCAACAGAAAGGCTTAGGGTGTATTGTTTACGTGGCTTGATAACTGTGTGTACACGAAAGGCGCCCGCGCGAGTGTGGAAGGAACGTAGCTTGAGGAGCTAAAACAATGGTTGTGTTTACACGAAAGGCGGCGGCCCGCGTCACGGAGTGTAGAAGAGGCGTAGCTTACGCTGGAACAATGGTTGTGTTTACAGGACGCAATCCGCCGTATAATGTTTATGGAATGCGGGTGACAATCAATGACTCGGAGTAAGAAACAGTGACGAAGACTCTGGTTGACGATTTTGGCTTTGAAATTAATATACTAATGTGGGACGTTGCCCATATTTTTATCTTGGATGTATAAAATTATCGGAAATATTTCAACATGTTAAATTGTAAGTGTCTGAGGGACATCCTGAAGTACAGAGGGCCCCTCCGATGTAATCTTCTATACTGAGCGTGTGTGAATACTTCATCATGAATAAATTCGAGTCGAACCTGGGAAGCGTTTATTATCGATTCTTCAAATCTAACTTGTGATGGATGTGACACCCCTGCGCACGCGACCCAATACTGGGGGGTCACGCCTACACTGGCGAGCGCGACAACTCGATGCTTCATGACGGAAGGAGTTCACGCCAGCACGCGACATGAACATTGACATTCTACAGCAACTACAGTGAGTACTTTTATCTTACAGTTACGCATCCTACAAGCGGTGTCAAGAGACTTGCGTTATGAACAGTCACGAATATTCACAAGATTAAACAATTTAATTACTCCACTTTTGATGAGACTTTCGTATATTCAACAACATGAATCCGGAACTGTACCAGGACTTTGTTATGGGAATAAGGCAACAAGAAGCCGATAGAAATCAAGCAATAAGAGCGAGAGAAGTGATAAAAGATTTGATACATCAAACCCGAAATTGTGACGGTTCATCGACTTTGGCTGTTCGGAACTGGATTCGTGAAATTACTCTTGCCTTTAATCAAGTAGGAAACACATCGATCATTGAAATTGCTGCCAAAACTGTTTCTGGTCCATTTCGTTTCGAACTAGAACGTTTTATTGAAGAACAAATAGCAACAAACAACATTGCACGCGCAGCCGTACCATGGGCCGACTTACGCGACCATTTATCTACACAGTTTCTTAATATTGACGAATCCGCCGCTCTCAAAGATGATTTAGATCGTGTAACACAATCGGCATTCGAACCCACGCAAACTTATATACGCCGTTTCCGTGAAATCGCGGACATTGCTTACCCCGTGACTCAACGTAACATTGACCAGGAAGACTGCTGGTTAAAACATTTGCTAGAGGATTGTCCTCAGACGCCATAGCAACGAAACTTGTGGACGGAGCGCCGCAATGCTACAGGTGCGATAAAATAGAGCATGTTCGCGACAGGACGCATATTTATCCAGAAGTGCCAATGGAAATTGGTGCTGCGGAATCCGACAAACTCAGCACAAACTCAACTCCACGTGGCGACTACTACATGCAGCGCCTGCACCGCCAGCCCGCAGAACGACACACGCGCCCGTCGACCGATCGCGATCGCCGCCCGCTCGATGAACGACAGCGCCGGGAGACAACACAGCAACGCACGCCGAGGCGACTTCCGCCCCTCGTTCCACGCTACACCCCGCCCCGCAGACAACTACAATGCTACGCCTGTGGACAACCGGGACACTTCGCGGCTGACTGCCCCGTACGCACGGGACAGTATCGTCACCAGCATCAGCCGGGAAACGGGACCACGTCTTGGCAGTAACCGACGATCAGGTAACCAGCTCCGTCCTACAGTTAACCTTGTTATTTCTGGATACTGGTGACAGCGTTAATTGATTCTGGAGCGACCTGTTCATTGCTGAGACGAGACGTGTTTAACTTGGTCGTAACAAACGCACCGTAGTAATCTTTTACATAAATCTTACCACTCAGGGGTCTTGGTGGAATTTCGTTACAGGTTGATGGTCAAACACAGATTAAGGTAGCACATGTTAAACACCCAGTTAATGTTGTAATTTGTCGCAACATCCCACATGAGATGATTTTGGGCAATGATGCGTTGCGGTCTGGCAACGGAATCATTGATTTAAAATCAAACATTCTTACATGGTATGGTAAAATGTGGCCATTACGACAACATGCATCACCTGGATATGCAAGTGTTGGGCCGATATTCCCAAAGACAGGTAGCCCTGCGATAGACGAATTAGTCCAGGCTAATTCTGATGTATTCGCAGCCAAAGGTGAAGCGAATGGTTGTTGCAACACAGGTCAATTAAGAATCAAAACGTCCGGTCCCCCAATTTGTCAAAAAGCATATCGAATGCCACTAACTAAACGAGCTACGGTTGACAAACTAATCTCAGAAATGTTGGAAGACGATATAATCCGTCCGAGCAATTCGCCTTACGCCAGTCCAATTTTATTGGTCCCAAAGAAGGATGGAGAGACACGTTTCTGTGTGGATTACCGTAAGCTTAATGCTGTAACAGAAAGTTCTGCTTTTCCAATTCCGTAAATTTAAAGTGACATTTTTGACCTGTGCGGTAACAGTGCCATCTACTCAACCTTGGATCTTAAAGCAGGATATCATCAAATGAGAGTAGCTGAGGAGGACATACACAAGACTGCGTTTCGTTGTCATGCTGGGCAGTACGAGTTTACTAAAGTGCCGTTTGGCCTCAAAACAGCGCCAAATTTTTTCCAACGAGAAATGAATTTCATTCTATCCGATTTGATTGGTGTTTGTGTTTTTGTGTATATTGATGATATTCTTGTCTTCAGCAAGAATGAAGAAGATCATTTAAATCACCTGCAATTAGTTTTCAATCGTCTACGAAAAGTGGGTTTGAAATTGAAACCCACAAAATGTTCATTCGGCCTCCCGGAAGTCAAATTGTTAGGCTATGTGCTTAACAGCGAAGGCATTCAAACTGACCCTGACAAAGTTGCAGCAATTGCTGATCTACCGACACCGACAACAATCAAAGACGTACGTTCCTTGCTCGGCATGACAAATTATTATCGAACGTCATTACCAAATTATGCGACAATAGCAGAACCTCTCATTCAATTAACACGGAAATACACTAAATTTAATTGGACCAGCGAACACCAGCGTGCATTTGATGAACTTAAACGTTTATTAATATCATCGCATGTGATGGCCGCTCCTGACTTAAATCGTGATTACAAATTGTTCACCGATGCATGTGAGTATGCTGTAGGGGGCATACTGGTACAGGATTCCTCGGATGGGGTTGAGAAAGTTATACAATACGTTTCTCACACCTTGTCAACAACTCAACGTAAGTGGGCAACAATTGAAAAAGAAGCATATGCCGTAGTTTATTGTCTCGAAAAATTGCGACCTTACCTCTTCGGTGCTACCACTACTGTGTACACAGACCACAAACCTCTTCTCAGTCTATTCACAAACAGCATGGCAAACACTAAAATTCAAAGATGGGGCGTGCTTCTCGCTGAATACGGAGTCAAAATTCGTTATATTTCTGGCAAACGTAACATTCGCGCTGACATTTTGTCCCGAATTAACTCCACTAAACATATCCCAGTTGATGTTGTTGACACCGAGGAAGACTTCGATCCTCAGTCTATAAAGGAGGACAACATTATCGAAACGTTACCTTGGATACATAACGGTTTAAATTTACAGGAAATAGGTCAGGCACAACGCTCTGAATTTCCTGATTTGTGGACCTTGGCTAACTCGGAGGAGGATGATGATTACGAAATCATTAATGGGGTATTGTATAGCCTAGTTCCCCCTAATGTACGGGCTCCCCTGTACCCACGCTTATTTTACCCAAAACTTTTTGCGCCGCCGTAATTGATCGCACTCATAAGGAACTTGGCCACGTAGCGTTATGGAAATGTGTCGAAAGACTAACAGAAGTATATGTTTGGAAAGGTCTGCGCAAAGACGTACAACAACATTTAAACAAGTGTGCAACGTGTTTAGTTAACAACCCCAAACACCAACGGTTTCCAATGGGCGAAATGCCTATCGCTCAGGCACCACTAAACTTTGTCAGTATTGACATTACTGGCCCGTTTGTCACGTCACCCAACGGTAACAAATATCTCCTCACCATAATCGACCATTACACAGGATGGCTCGAAGCATACCCTCTGCCTGATCAGTCAAACAAAAGCGTATGGCATGCGTTCAGCACTCAGTTCATACCTCGGTTCGGCGTCCCCCTTATTCTACTGTCTGATAATGCCGGTTCATTCACAGCAACCGCTTTTGAAACTTACCTAAAACAAATTGGTATCGAACACCGCAAAATAACACCAGTTCATCCACAGGCGAACGGGAAAGTGGAACGTTGTCATCTATTTTTAAAAGATATTCTGACAAAAGGGCCCCCCGTTGGGGAATATACTTTAGCCTGCAGAGTGGCTGTATCTACCACTACGTCATTTAGCCCCCATTTCCTAATGACAGGCCGGCGTATGCGCCTTCCATTACAAAAAGCACTGAGCACCAAGGGTCCAAATGAATTCGGGTA
>JAODUO010006552.1:0-10000 GCA_025642075.2 Ridgeia piscesae
TATGGTACAGCGGCCTGTGCGACATTGGGATTTTTTTACGATGCATGTTAATATGCGTGGCATATAGCACCGATTAGATTCAACAATGTCAGACTCTGTCCATCGATTTTTATATCAAGTATATCAGGTCTGCTGCGGCGTCCGCGGTATTAAACCCGGCCCGTCGGCTTGCCAGTTTGATGCGCTAACCATTACACTACACGCGCCTTTCTCTCTTAATGAAGTTTTAAGTGTACGAACAAATGAGATGGGTTTCCAGTCTACGCAAGTGCCTAATTCCTGTCGAAAATGGCACAGAATTCATACTCTTGTTCTCATTCACATGGCGCATTGCACTTTTCGATGAGTTGTTAATGTTTCCTGAAGCTTTCCACCTATGCGTATGCAAATAGAAGTTTGGGCAGTATCTAATTTAACATTCGTACTGCTGAGCTTCACGATACTGAACTTAACGACAGAAGTTCCGTTCAAAATGTTGGCACTCTACTCTCTCCGATATGGAACCCTAAAACATGGTAACAGGGAGGCGATGCCATACACGACGTTCGTTCGCATAAAGATTTACTCTGTAATGTAATACTCTTTGTAGGCGTACAATGTGTGTAGCCAGCTCAATATCAATGATGATATGATGCGACTATTGCCTCTTAGTTGCTTTGCGATTTGGTTTTCATACTGAACTTGCGAAATGTCTGCTCTTTCGTTTCAGGTCTTCCTATTTGAGTCCGAATTGTGAGCGACACAACACATCTCAGAACACGACGCGACAGAAGTGGTGCACCGCACGCAAATCTAGGATATCATATCGTAATTGTCTGGGTAGTTTGGAAAAACTATTTCTTTTTTCGTATGGCATTTCGCCATGACTGCAATGTCTAGGTTTTGGCGTTACCTGTTTGTCGGCATAGCGCTCATGGCATTGCCAAAGACCTGGCCTGTTGGCATTGATCACTGTAGCGTATGTGATTGTTTCCATAGCAATGTTTCAAAATATGAAGCCGATCTACGCTACTACCTAGGTACAAATTTGTGTGCCGAGAAATGTGTGATTGCAATAAACATTGGTCTCAAATCATCGAATGATCTCTACACTTGTTTCAAATGTGACCCCGTGAGTTAAACAATAGCAAAGAATGAGGCACTTGTGTAGGTTGCCTTCGCCTGTTGCTTCCTCAGCGTACTGTTTCCCGTCGAGATTAGTGTGTTGTGCTTGGTGTCATGACGGGCAAGGAGTCACCTACTCAACTGTATTGAGTTTGGGTGTGTGTGTGTGTGTGTGTGTGTGTGTGTGTGTGTGTGTGTGTGTGTGTGTGTGTGTGTGTGTGTGTGTGTGTGTGTGTGTGTGTGGCGCGCGCGCGATAACGTGTGTGACATTCGCTCGAATGATGCTTATGCATATTAATGTTAAGATATTTACTGCGATGCGACATCGGCCTCTTACACAAGTTTCGTTTCGTGTGCCTTATTTTAGCATCATATTTTGACATAACTTAATTTGATATACAGTAAATAATGTAGCTAATTTGTCTTGGTTCAACAGAAGCTCGCTCACAAGTTGATGTGTATTGGTGAACATGTTACTGGCATAGTTGGCTGCTTTGCTCTTTATCCATGCACCCAATTTACTTCGTTATACTATAAGTAAAGCACATTCGGTGAAACACGTAAAACTGGCAGACATTGCTAGGCCCCAAAAAGCAGCACCTGAAGTGGTTGCTAGGAAATTATTCGAAGCTTAAACCACCTTCATTATATCAGTTCTGATCAGTCATATAGCGTGAGAAATAGCTGGAACAATCGTCTAAGTAAAACGTTTCGAATGTGTTCTCATTTTTGTGAGAACTGTAACATTCAAACTAATGTCCATTCGCACTTGTTATGATAGATATATTCATGTCAAGCTATCATTGATGTTCCAGGTTATATTGCACGAAATGGCTACACTCGTTAAAAACAAGACTTCACCTACTGTCGAATGACTGTTCCGCGTCGCCAGACTTCACATCGTCGGGCCTGGTAGGTCAGTACTGGTGCCAGAAGTTGTCGGCCATGTGTCTCTGTATCTTCACCAGGCGCAGACACCTGAGGAAAAACAATAAAAGAGCGTTACAATGTGCACGGTGATTATCAATGTTGAAACCAGTAGACGCAATTCTTACACATGCCTACATCCCTTCACCTACTGGCGTCAAATGCGTAAATCCCACAGCGATGCGATCGAGATTGCATTAAAGAAACTGGTATCTCTTGCCAGCATTCGGCTGCGCGGCACAGAAATGGCGGCAAACCGGAAGAGGCATTCCTACTGTGACGTCACGACAATACGGCAAACGCGTCATTTTCGTTTCTGGCCACGTCCGATTTCAAGATGGCGACGCCGTTGATTTAGGCAAACTGAGGGGGACCGCTTTCTCCCGTATACTTCTTTCTTTCAATGTATGCACCCTGCGCGTGGGGATGTTGTTATCATGTACACGCATAGGACTACCGTGTTATTATGGTACAGCGGCCTGTGCGATATTCGCTTACTTTTTATGTACGATGCATGTTAATATGCGTGACATATAGCACCGATTAGATTCAACAATGTCAGACTCTGTCCATCGATTTTTATATCAAGTATATCAGGTCTGCTGCGGCGTCCGCGTGTATTAAACCCGGCCCGTCGGCTTGCCAGTTTGATGCGCTAACCATTACACTACACGCGCCTTTCTCTCTTAATGAAGTTTTAAGTGTACGAACAAATGAGATGGGTTTCCAGTCTACGCAAGTGCCTAATTCCTGTCGAAAATGGCACAGAATTCATACTCTTGTTCTCATTCACATGGCGCATTGCACTTTTCGATGAGTTGTTAATGTTTCCTGAAGCTTTCCACCTATGCGTATGCAAATAGAAGTTTGGGCAGTAACTAATTTAACATTCGTACTGCTGAGCTTCACGATACTGAACTTAACGACAGAAGTTCCGTTCAAAATGTTGGCACTCTACTCTCTCCGATATGGAACCCTAAAACATGGTAATGGGGAGGCGATGCCATACACGACGTTCGTTCGCATAAATATTTACTCTGTAATGTAATACTCTTTGTAGGCCGTACAATGTGTGTAGCCAGCTCAATATCAATGATGATATGATGCGACTATTGCCTCTTAGTTGCTTTGCGATTTGGTTTTCATACTGAACTTGCGAAATGTCTGCTCTTTCGTTTCAGGTCTTCCTATTTGAGTCCGAATTGTGAGCGACACAACACATCTCAGAACACGACGCGACAGAAGTGGTGCACCGCACGCAAATCTAGGATATCATATCGTAATTGTCTGGGTAGTTTGGAAAAACTATTTCTTTTTTCGTATGGCATTTCGCCATGACTGCAATGTCTAGGTTTTGGCGTTACCTGTTTGTCGGCATAGCGCTCATGGCATTGCCAAAGACCTGGCCTGTTGCATTGATCACTGTAGCGTATGTGATTGTTTCCATAGCAATGTTTCAAAATATGAAGCCGATCTACGCTACTACCTAGGTACAAATTTGCGTGCCGAGAAATGTGTGATTGCAATAAACATTGGTCTCAAATCATCGAATGATCTCTACACTTGTTTCAAATGTGACCCCGTGAGTTAAACAATAGCAAAGAATGAGGCACTTGTGTAGATTGCCTTCGCCTGTTGCTTCCTCAGCGTACTGTTTCCCGTCGAGATTAGTGTGTTGTGCTTGGTGTCATGACGGGCAAGGAGTCACCTACTCAACTGTATTGAGTTGGTGTGTGTGTGTGTGTGTGTGTGTGTGTGTGTGTGTGTGTGTGTGTGTGTGTGTGTGTGTGTGTGTGTGTGTGTGTGTGTGTGTGTGTGTGTGTGTGTGCGCGCGATAGTGTGTGACATTCGCTCGAATGATGCTTATGCATATTAATGTTAAGATATTTACTGCGATGCGACATCGGCCTCTTACACAAGTTTCGTTTCGTGTGCCTTATTTTAGCATCATATTTTGACATAACTTAATTTGATATACAGTAAATAATGTAGCTAATTTGTCTTGGTTCAACAGAAGCTCGCTCACAAGTTGATGTGTATTGGTGAACATGTTACTGGCATAGTTGGCTGCTTTGCTCTTTATCCATGCACCCAATTTACTTCGTTATACTATAAGTAAAGCACATTCGGTGAAACACGTAAAACTGGCAGACATTGCTAGGCCCCAAAAAGCAGCACCTGAAGTGGTTGCTAGGAAATTATTCGAAGCTTAAACCACCTTCATTATATCAGTTCTGATCAGTCATATAGCGTGAGAAATAGCTGGAACAATCGTCTAAGTAAAACGTTTCGAATGTGTTCTCATTTTTGTGAGAACTGTAACATTCAAACTAATGTCCATTCGCACTTGTTATGATAGATATATTCATGTCAAGCTATCATTGATGTTCCAGGTTATATTGCACGAAATGGCTACACTCGTTAAAAACAAGACTTCACCTACTGTCGAATGACTGTTCCGCGTCGCCAGACTTCACATCGTCGGGCCTGGTCGGTCAGTACTGGTGCCAGAAGTTGTCGGCCATGTGTCTCTGTATCTTCACCAGGCGCAGACACCTGAGGAAAAACAATAAAAGAGCGTTACAATGTGCACGGTGATTATCAATGTTGAAACCAGTAGACGCAATTCTTACACATGCCTACATCCCTTCACCTACTGGCGTCAAATGCGTAAATCCCACAGCGATGCGATCGAGATTGCATTAAAGAAACTGGTATCTCTTGCCAGCATTCGGCTGCGCGGCACAGAAATGGCGGCAAACCGGAAGAGGCATTCCTACTGTGACGTCACGACAATACGGCAAACGCGTCATTTTCGTTTCTGGCCACGTCCGATTTCAAGATGGCGACGCCGTTGATTTAGGCAAACTGAGGGGGACCGCTTTCTCCCGTATACTTCTTTCTTTCAATGTATGCACCCTGCGCGTGGGGATGTTGTTATCATGTACACGCTAGGACTATTTATTATGGTCAGCGGGGGCGACATTCGGTACTTTTTATGTACGATGCATTTTAATTTTAAAGCACCGATTAGATTCAACAATGTCAGCTCTGTCCATCGATTTTTATATCAATATATCAGGTCTGCTGCGGCGTCCGCGCGTATTAAACCCGGCCCGTCGGCTTGCCAGTTTGATGCGCTAACCACTACACTACACGCGCCTTTCTCTCGTAATGAAGTTTTAAGTGTATGAACAAATGAGATGGGTTTGCTATCTACGCAAGTGCCTAATTCTTGTCGAAAATGGCACATAATTCATATTCTTGTTCTCATTCACATGGCGCATTGCACTTTTCGATGAGTTGTCAATGTTTCCTCAAGCTTTCCACCTATGCGTATGCAAATAGAAGTTTGGGCAGTATCTAATTTAACATTCGTACTGCTGAGCTTCACGATACTAAACTTAACGACAGAAGTTCCGTTCAAAGTGTTGGCACTCTACTCTCTGCGATATGGAACCCTAAAACATGGTAACGGCGAGGCGATGCCATACACGACGTTCGTTCGCATAAAGATTTACTCTGTAATGTAATACTCTTTGTAGGGCGTACAATTTGTGTAGCCAGCTCAATATCAATGATGATATGATGCGACTATTGCCTCTTAGTTGCTTTGCGATTTGGTTTTCATACTGAACTTGCGAAATGTCTGCGTTTAAAAAGTTTAAAAAAAATTTAACAAGATTTAACAAGATTTAACAAGATTGCCACCTAGAGATTCAACTCTAGATGGCAGGTGGACTAGGAAGCCATTTGGCTTATCGAGAGTCCAACCTATCTATCTAAGTATACCCCGCCCTTCTTAAGTATATGTCAATTTTATTTTTAAATATATTAACACTGCTAGCACCTACACAATCAGCTGATAATCTGTTCCATTCGTTTACTGTTCTTTGTGAAAATGAAAATTTTCTAATATCTAGTCTACACTGCTTCTTTGCTAATGTAACTCCATGTCCTCTAGTCCTTCTCTCTTCCTTGACTGTGAAAAAATATTTCTGTCAATATTTTCATATCCATTCAATATTTTAAACACTTCAATCTGATCTCCTCTCAATCTTCTGGTTTCTAGTGTTGTTAACCACATTCTTTTAGACGCATTTCATAACTAATATTCCTGATTTTTTGTATCATTTTGGTTGCTCTCCTTTGTACTCTTTCTAGCATATCAATATCCTTCTTGCGATATGGCCTCCATGCTTGTATACAATATTCTAAGTGAGGCCTAACTATTGTTTTATACAGCGGTATTATTAGTTCTTTTTCTTTGTACACTATATTTCGCCTAATTAATCCAAGAATTTGGTTTCCCTTCGCTGCTGCAATTCCACACTGCTCTGATACCTTCATGTCAGCACTAATAGTTAAGCCCAAGTCCTTTTCCTTTAAGGTAGTATTTAGTACAGTATCACCCATTGTATATTGTGCATCTTCATTCCCATGTCCTGTGTGAAGGCACTTACACTTTCCAAAATTAAACAGCATTTGCCACTTCTCAGACCATTCTATCAACTTATTAAGATCATCTTGTAAATGCTGTCTATCTGCATCACTTTTAATTTTCCTAAACACTTTTGTGTCGTCCGCAAACTTCAACACCTTGCTTGTTATGTCATCATCCAAATCATTGATATATATTAAGAATAAAATAGGTCCCAGTACTGATCCCTGCGGTACTCCACTCAAAACCGCTTTCCAGTTTGAAACCTCCCCATCAACTACTACTCTTTGTCTTCTACCAATAAGCCATTTTTCTATCCAGTTGATCATTCCATTTCCTATGCCATGAGCCTTTAGTTTAAGTAGTAGTCTTTGGTGTGGCACTTTGTCAAAGGCTTTTTTAAAATCTAAGTAGATTATATCTACTGGTGATCCCTCATCTAGCCACTTTGTGACATCTTCCAAAAAACATAACATATTTGTTAAGCATGACCTCGCTTTTAAAAACCCATGTTGAGATGGGTTTATCAATTTATTTTTAACAAGAAAATCAACCAGGTGATCTTTAATTAGTCTTTCTAATAGTTTGCAAATCACCGATGTTAAACTCACTGGTCTATAGTTCTCTGACTTGTTTCTCGAACCTTTTTTAAATAATGGTATAATGTTTGCTTCTTTCCATTCTAACGGAACTATTCCCTCCTCTAATGACAAATTGAACACTGTTGCAAGCGGTATGCTGATTTGTTCTACAATTTCCAATAGTAATTTGGGAGGAATCCCATCCACTCCAGGTGATTTATTATCCTTCATATCTCTTATTTTCATAGCTACCATTGTTGGGGTTACAATTAGTTGTCCTAAATAGTCAAACTCTCTCCCTTCGAACTTAGTCTCAAGTACTGGTAATATACTAATATCTTCCCTGGTAAACACCGAACTAAAGTACTCATTTAGGTTTTCTGCCATTAAGAATCCCTCTGTTATTATGTTTCCATCACTACCTTCTAGAGGACCGACCTTATCCTGAACTTTCTGTTTACTTCGAACATACGCATAAAAACTCTTGCTGTCATGTTTTATATTAAAAGCAAATTTTTTTTTCGTAGCTTCTCTTTGAATTTCTAATTTCAGCTGTAGCTTGATTAAGTGCTTCTTTATAAATGCTATAGTCTTCTTCACTTCCGGGATGTCTATATGTCTTCCACATCATTTGCTTGTACTTGATTTTTCTAATGGCTTCCTTCGATAAGTGTTTCTTCTTTGACCGTTTCCCCTGTTTTTTCAAGGGGACAAATTTGTCAACGACGCAGTCAATTTCACTCTTTAAAATATTCCAGCATTCTGTTGCTGTCTTATTCTTCAGTGTGTTATTCCAGTCTATCTTTGCTAAATATTCCCTCATGTCCTTATATCTTCCTTTGTGAAATTTTTTCCTGTACCTTATTTTTCTATTCCGTTCTCCCTTTACTTTGATGATAAAATGTATCTGGTTGTGATCACTACACCCCAGTGGCTCACATATCTTGACATTATCAACAAATTCCTTCTGTGAGCTCAATACTATGTCTAACACGTTCTCGCCCCTGGTTGCTTCTAACACATGTTGAGAAAGGAAACTATCTTGTACTAAATTAAAAACTCTTGATCCTCTCTCCCGGTACTCTGTAGAGATGTCCACTGTATATGCCCATGGTTAAAATCCCCCATAATAATACAGTCCCGTTTACTCACTTCTTTGATAGCGTTGTGTATTTTTTCATTCTCTTCCATGCTTATGTTTGGACTCCGATACACTAACCCAACAGTTAATGTTGAGTTTCCTGTAACTATGTTACACCAGACAGCTTCTTCACATTCTGCTTCTTTTTCTAATTTTATTTCATAAGCTTGGATGGATTCTTTAATATATAAAATAACTCCGCCTCCCCTTCTTCCTAATCTATCTTTCCTAAACATTACATACCCTGTCATTCCTAATTCGGCATCTGATATATCGGGTGTGGCCCAAGATTCAGTTATACCTATTATGTGAGGGTCAATATCTTCTACCATAATGTTTAGTTCATTTCTTTTGTTTACTATGCTCCTTGCATTTAAACAAACACATTTATAACCAAATTCCGTAGGGCTTTCCAGGCTGTTCTTTGCTGATGTCTTTTTGCTATCTTTATCTATGCCTCTAGTATTTGGCTTCTCTGTGTATCCCCCCTGCGAAACTAGTTTAAAAAGTTGCAACCTGTTCCATTATTCATCGATCGAAGAAGATTCTCGGAGAACACTGCTGCGCCCTTTCCGCTTAGATGGAGGCCATCTCTCATAAACATGTCTTCTTTACCAACAAAATATCCCCACAAATCTACAAATCCAACTCCTTCTTCTTCACACATCTGCTCTAATAGTCCGTTAATTGCCATCCTCTTGCAATTTCTAAATGTTGTTCCCCTTCCCCTCATCACTGGCAAGATTCCTGAGAGTATGATCTGTTCAACTCTCGTCTTCTTCAGTGTCTCTACCAACTCTCTGTATCTCTTTACTATCCTGGTTGTTCCATCCCTGTCTGCATTGTTCGTCCCTACATGTACTAATATAGACCCCCTTGGCCATGCCCCAAAACGTTCTCTACCCGTTCAGTCACATGCTCTATCCTAGCCCCCGGAAGACAAACAACAACGTCTTCTCCTTTGCTTAATGTCCTGTCTGTCTTTCGCAAAATGGAGTCTCCCATAAATATCCTTTCTGTTCTCAATGCCCCCTCGATCACTGCTTCAGAGTAGCTCCTCCGTTTTGCATCTCCCTGGTTGCTGACTTTTCCCCCTGCCGCTTTCTCTGTTGTTCCTTTCTTTCCGGTCTCTTTTCTTCCTGTCATCGTCCTTGTTATTGACTTCCGTTTGGTCACATCACCTCTCACTTCCTTTCTTCCATTCGTCTTACCTCCTGTCGCATCTACTTCTCTCATCTCCTGTCCCCTTGTCCCTCCCTCCTTCTCTACTGTCACTTTCTCCCCTGTCACCTTCCTGCATGTCATGTTTCCTGTTGTTCTTTCTCCATTTGTTGTCCTTGCAATCACCCTCCCTCCACTCTGCATCCCCTTCACAATATCCGTTAGCCTAGCTAACTCTGCTGTCAGACAGTCCACTTTCCAACACCCTAAACATTGGAACGTAAACCCTTCCTCCGTTGTCTCTGACCAAGTTTTTCCGCACCCCGATACGGCAAAATCCACCAAGCTGTGGCAGTGGTTACACACCAAGTGCCTCCTTGCCTTCACTTGCCGCTTGCCAGGTGCCATATTACGATTTGTCAAAATCAACTCTTAGTTTAAACCAACTTAGTCTTTAGAAAGACTGTTTGTTTATTGTGTACAGCAACTGCAGCACACTTTATGTTATAAACAACTTACTACCTATGCTACCATGAACAATAAGTTTAGTCTGTACTGGTACCGTTCCCTAGCGGAAACGTTGGACACTACCTATATAAACAAACAAACAAGGGTTTCCTACTAAAACGCTTGTTTATTTTTAAT
>JAODUO010006555.1:0-10000 GCA_025642075.2 Ridgeia piscesae
GTAACACAGAAGAGGAGATCAAAGCACACGTGGATATGATCAGACAGAATGCACAAGTGAGTGATCCAATGTGGGAAAAGATTGCCACCCACACAAAGGACGACGAGGAACTGAAAGACGTCCTGAATGCAGTGCACTTCGGATGGGAAAGTGATCATGCGCAATCACTGAAACCATACTACCACTTCAGAGGTGATATCACTGAAATCGATGGGGTGTTGGTGAAAGGACCGAAAGTTATCATACCTAAAACACTACAAGGTGATATGCTGAAGAAGATTCACGAAGGACATCTAGGCATAGAAAAATGCCAGGCCAGAGCAAGACAAGTGATGTACTGGCCCAACATCAACAACGACATTGAAAACCACATAGGACGATGCGGTACATGTCAGAAACACAGGTACAAGCAGGCAAAAGAGCCAATGGAACAACATGAAATACCCGAGAAACCTTGGCGGAAGATAGGAGCAGACTTATTCACGCTGTTTGGCAAGAACTTCTTGGTGGTTGTCGACTATACATCAAACTACCCAGAAGTGGCCAAACTAGAAGATCTGTCGTCCACAAACACCATAAGTCACATGAAATCCATCATGGCAAGACACGGTCTTCCTTCTGTGGTTGTGTCAGATAATGGACCACAGTTCAGCAGCCGTGAGTTCCGACAGTTTGCAATGCAATACGGCTTCAAACATGTGACATCTAGTCCCGAGTACCCACAGAGTAATGGAAAGGCGGAAAAAGCGGTACAAATCGTGAAGCGTTTGTTGAAGAAAGCCAAGGAGAATTACGAGGATCCGTACCTGGCATTGCTAAACTACAGAACTTCACCACTGTCGGGAAGTGACCGATCTCCTGGAGAGATCTCAATGAACAGGAAACTGAGAACGAAGCTGCCCAGCGCAGAAGAACATGTCACCATGCACAAGTTGCCAGACATCAAACAGAAGCGCTATTATGATCATGGTAGCAATCAACTCAAGCCACTAGAGACTACTGACACAGTCAGGGTCAGAGGTGATGGTGTGTGGAGTGAGAAAGCGCAAGTACTGGCAAGGGTAGCACCCAACTCGTACCTAGTGGAGCTTGAGAGGGGTAGGCGTTTACGAAGAAACAGACGTCATCTGCTAAAGACACAAGAGAGGTTTGTGCCAGTACACGATGATGACGACGACAGAGAGAAAGAGGTTTGTGTAGATCACCCGTCGGGAGGAGCCACAGCCTCAACAAATCAGTCAGCAGTGACTCCGGAGGCAGCACAATCAAGCCACTCCACAGACCAGTCACAGCCTGTGTCAACAATGAGTGATGTGCGCACTACACGTAGTGGCCGGATCATCAAGCTGCCGAGTCGTTATGTACACGACTAAAGTGATAGCAATGGGCAGAATAATCCCATTCATATAACATTAGACGAAACAAAGGGCAGTCTACCCTGGTTTCTAGTTATAAATGCAAGTTTCTTTGCGTATAAAGTAGATAATCAGGAGTAGTCAAACAGGACATTATCATGCCTTTAATTGGACTGATACAAACTGAAAAAGTTAAGAACAGTGAATGAAGACTTACGAACTTGTGAGATAACATCGAAATGTGCAGAACTAATGTGCATAAAACTTATAATGTATTTTAGTTAAAGCAAGAAGGGAAGATGTAATGAGATTATCATGGTGTTAAATACAGCACTTTACGGTAATACAAGACTGAGGTAATAAAGGCACTGTGGACTAGGGTAAAAGTTGATACACGTGTTGTTTTATGATACAGGTAGCCTGTCTGGTGACATCCTCATGAGGTGGCCAGTCCACCGGAGATTCGTTCTGATCATAAGATCTTCCATAGATGGCAGCCCTGTCCTTTCGAATATGTCCTTGTTTGTCACTTTGTCCATCCAACTTATCCTCATGATCGAACGCAGATGTCGCATCATGAAGGCATGCAGCTTTTTCACCTGTCGTCTGTACACTGTCTAGGCCTCGGCTCCCTGTAGGAGGGTGGACAGCACGATTGCACGGTATATCATGCTTTTAACCCACATGGACACATGGTGGTTGTTCCAGAGTGGGTTCTCCTCATGTGCTCGGGAAGAGGGAAGCGGGGATGGCACTGGAAATGGGAAGGAGACATCGGGGGATGTGATTGGGGAAGGGGAAGGGGAAGGGAGGAAGACTGAAGAAAAAGGGAGGCAGAAGAGAAGGAGAGTGGAGAAATGTTGGAGGGAGCTACCCAGGGGGAGGGAGACAAGGAAATGGAGGGTAGGGAAACGTGACGATGAGCTGAATGTGAACTGTTTATTATTGTCACCTGCCGACTGAATGAGTGGTTTAGGTAATACTGCTATATTTTGGTTGGCTGCAAATACAAAATGTGTTACGACCATGAACATTCATTATCTAATTTTTTTAACGCAATATGACTATTGAATAAAAAGTTCCAATTACAAAAAGAAATCCTCACCGTAGAAAATAGATTACCGTCATTTATTTTCTTGTAAATTTCCTGTTTTTTATTTCTCTCGGTAACAATGCAGTTCGACACTTTATCAGTATATATTAAAAATATTATACTATTGTTAATGTAGTTGTTCTTTTAAATAAATTATTGGGATATTTTATTATAAACATATGCAAATTATCTGCAACATCATTAACCAATTTTAATAACTGTAATTGCCTTTTAAATAACTTAATAATATTAAGAGCATCGTGTTGTCAGTGGTTATCTTCTGTTATATAAACATATTCGGTAGCAATCACATGTTTGTGTTCCCTGTATGTTTGGATGTTTAACTTATTAATTGAAGGTAATTTTGTGTATACAGTTGTCTAAATATTGTGTTGCACCATACTAGAAAGTAGTATATTTATTCACTTAAGTCATCAATGTAAGTAATCTGTACTGTAGACATGAATGTTTGTGTGACAACATATATGCATTGCACATGTTTAGTGTTGTATCCAAGGTGATAAATGTACACATGTACTTGTGTGTGCGACTTGTGCATATGCACATAATGTACTGTTATTAACGGTATTCTTTAAGTATTAGTTGTCTGCAAAAGTTTCACCATATAATAATTATACTCTTGACTATGATCATGCTCGAATCCACTGGTTTTTGTTGACCCACTGAGCTTGGATTTTTCGAGGATATTGGCACCATACAAATATTTGTTATTAGTAATAGTTGGAATTATCGAATAACGACAGGCTGAAAGAAGTGATCATCTGCAACTGGTCTGGTTGGTCTAGATATATTATCGAATAACGACAGGCTGAAAGAAGTGATAATCTGCAACTGGTCTGGTTGGTCTAGATATATTATCGAATAACGACAGGCTGAAAGAAGTGATAATCTGCAACTGGTCTGCTTGGTCTAGATATATTATCGAATAACGACAGGCTGAAAGAAGTGATAATCTGCAACTGGTCTGCTTGGTCTAGATTAATGTGTTATAGAACTTTGGTGTCAGTGCTTGCCGCAACCGTCCAACATGTCACCTACACAATTAAGTCACTCTGGGAAGTAGTTATGCATTTACTTGATGTGGCTTCACGAGGACACCTACGACCATCTTGACAAAGTTCACAGGCACAGCTCTGTTGTGTTCGTGTTATGTGCTTAGTGAATATACTATTTATGTATGATTTCATATGACATAATGTTGTAATGATGTGTCTAATGTCATTCAAAAATAGCTGAAGAAATAAATATTGTGGCGGCAATAACCGTTGCAGACGTGTGTAATCTGCACTAAGAGCTATTTAAATATCAGCACACACCAGCACGACAGGAGTTCACACACGTACTAAATTCTGCCACACATGCACCCACATTCACACACACATGCACACATACATGCACACACACATTCTCACACACATGCACACACATTCACACACACATGCACACATACATGCACATAAACATGCACACATACATGCACACACATATGCACACAAACATTCACACACACATGCACACACATTCACACACACACATGCACACATACATGCACACACACATGCACACACACATTCACACACACATGCACACACATTCACACACACATGCACACATACATGCACACCCACATGCACACACACATTCACACACACATGCACACACACACACACACACACACATTCACACACACACGCACACACACATTCACACACACTTGCACAACATAAACATGCACACATACATACACACATACATGCTCACACATGCACACATACATGCATACACACATGCACACACACACATTCACACACATGCACATATACATGCACATAACACACACACACACACACACACACACACACACACACACACAAACACACACACACATGCACACACACACATTCACAC
The DNA here is from genome assembly GCA_025642075.2 of Ridgeia piscesae. Taxonomy (NCBI): domain Eukaryota; kingdom Metazoa; phylum Annelida; class Polychaeta; order Sabellida; family Siboglinidae; genus Ridgeia; species Ridgeia piscesae. The sequence continues at coordinate 4,378 of JAODUO010006555.1, forward strand.
ACACATGCACATATACATGCATATACACACACACACACACATGCACACATACATGCATACACACATGCACACACACACATGCACATATACATGCACACACACCCACACACACATGCACACACACATACACACGACATTCACACACACATTCACACACCTATGCACATATACATGCACACACACACACACACACACACACACACACACACACACACACACACACACACACACACACACACACACACACACACACACACACACACACACATCAAAACACACACACACACACACACCACACACGCACACACAACATACACATACACATGCTCACGCATGCTCCAGTGCACACGTCAGACACAATTTATCAGCTTTTGAAAAAAATATCTTGCATTTAACCCACATGGGCACATGGTGGTTGTTCCAGAGTCTCTGGTGTAGTCGGCCGAAAGATGCACTAGCTTTGGCCATCCTCCTCTGTATTTCATCATCAATGCATCCATTACTTGATATTGTGCTTCTGATGTAGATGAATTCCAGAAGAGAGTTCAGCTTGTTTCCATCAACCATGATATCCTCCTCTACGGTCTTGTAGAGTTGGGTTGGTACAGCACCTCGGTCTTCTTGATGTTAATCTTCAGGCCGAACTTCTTTGAAGCATCGGAGAAAGCATCCACTATTTTCTGCATCTCTTCAGCAGAGTGGGCAACCAGTGCACTGTCATCTGTGAATAGCAGCTCTCTCTTCAGTATCCGAGTAGTCTTGGTCTTCGCTCTGAAGTGTGCGACATTTAGTAGGTCAGCGTACTGTCTGGTCTGTATGTAGACGCCACCACCCATGTCTCAGAAAGCCTCTTTGAGCATTGCTGATAGGAAGATGGAGAAAAGCGTGGGGCCAGTACACAGCCTTCCTTGATCCCATTTGTAACACTGAACGATTCCGAGACTTCCCCTCCAACACTAATCATTCGCTATCATTCCGGTATGTAGAGCGTTGATCATAGTTGTGAACTAGTCTGGGCATCCATACTTCCTCAGTAGTTGCCATAGCCCGGTCCCCTCAACTGTATCGAACGCCTTACTAAAGTCGACAAATACCACGTACAGTGGTCGGTCCTGCTCATTGCAGTTTTCTTGTAGCTGTCGGAGACAAAATATCACATCCACGGTGCTCGGTTACCTCTGAAGCCATATTGTGTCTCCGGAACTACCTCTGGTGTTATGTGGGTAGATAGTCTGTTGAGGAGGATCCTGGCGAAGATCTTGCCTGTTATGGAAAGAAGAGATATTCCTACATAGTTCCCACAGTCTGTCCGATCACCTTTCTTGTAGGTGGTTACAATGTTGGCATCCTTCCATGTTTGTGGTACAGAACCCACCTCCCAGGTTGGTGCAATCTGCTGAACAGATTGTCTCTTACGTGCTTCCATACTTCAGCAGGAATTGCATCTCCCCCAGGTGCTTCGCCATCTTTCTGGCTACGATTGCACTAGCCATCTCAGCCATGGTTGGAATCTCTTCGAGGCTTGTCTTTGTAATGCGCTGTGGGATGTTGTCTAGAGCTACGTGATATATGTAACCAGGAACATTTAGTAGCTTCTGGAAGTGTTCATTCCATCTTGCCACAACTCTTGTTATCAGAGAAGGCCTCCATTCCATCTGTTGATTTCAGGTGAACAGGTCCCTTCTTGTTGGGTCCCCACACTTCCTTTAGTCCATTGTAGACGCTCTTAATTCCGTTTTTGTCAGCAGCTCTTTGCAGCTCCACTGCCTTCCTTTACCACCAGTCTGACTTCAGTGCACGGGTGCGGTTTGTGCAGTCTGCAGGCATCTTTGTATGCTGCAGTGGTGGATCCTGTGCTCCTGGTTTGCAACTCTCTGGTGGGCTTGGTCTCTTCTGCTCACAAGAGTCTTAGCTCCTGGTTTTTGGGGGGTCAAACCGGGCCTGGTGTTTTCTGTCGGGCTTGCCAAGATATGTCTTGGCTGTGCTGTATACGACCTGCTGCAGAGCTCCCCCTCCTCGTCTGGTGTTAGCCAGATGCTATATATACACACATAACAAAAACACCAACTACCAATACAGACCTGATGGGCTAATCATTAACATCAGTGAACAAACAATAATAATTTATTTAATGGTAACATAATCTAGAGTAAAAAGCTACTGTATAAAACATATATAATAAAACTACTAATCTACTAACACATCACATGGAGATAAACTGCCACACCGTACTTTTAAAAAATCCCCCCCTTCTGCAACACTGAATTTTCAGTGTAGGAAAAAGCACAGTGCAAAACTTCGTGTACCAAACATGGGAAAAGGGGTTAAATAAATGTTGAACTACCTCTCCCAAAAATTTCCCAAAAAGTCATTGACCCTTGGACCTAATTATCGAATAAATTTGTATATGTCATATAGCAGTTTGTAGAATGATTTAGTGATTTAATATAACAATGTTGAGTCATAGGATATGAATCTGATTTGATCAGTTGCAAAGTTATGATATACATTTTACCCATAAATATTTAACAAGAATTTGTCCTTGCCTCGCTATATATAGTTGCTATCCACCTAAAACAACTCCGTACAAAAGTTTATCACATTTAAAAGTTTAACTACAGGCATTAGGATACTAAACAAATCACCATGATTTTGCATTGCGCGAGTAGTTACCAATTCAATATATATATATATATATATATATATATATATATATATATATATATATATATATATATATATATAAATTAGAACTCCCGTAATAAATATATATATATATATATATATATATATATATATATATATATATATATATATATTACGGAAGTAATAGTGATATATATATATATATATATATATATATTATATATATCCGCAATCAATATGGCTATTGATAATGAACTCTTTCAAATATAAATTTAACGTTTGCAATAAAAAAGGTGTATTATATAAGTATTTATATACTGTATATGAACGCATATAATGAGGCGCTTATCAACAATATATATATATATATATATATATATATATATATATATATATATAAATATATATATATATATATATATATATATATATATATATATATATATATATACGGTGTTGTCAGCAGGTCAACTGGCATCGGAACACAATGGGTCCCCGAACACTATGCAACGTATTCGATTTTTGGAAGGTTAGACACGGTTCGACGAGCACGGGAATATATATATGTATATATATATATATATATATATATATATATATATATATATATATATATATATATATATATATATATATATATATATATTAATATATCTTATCAACAAAATGTGTCCTGCTATAACACAAATTATATTGCTATTGAGAGTTCGTTGTCAAAAATATATGTTAATTGATTGATTGAATGCCGATATATAACTCTCAATAGCATTATATTATATAATTGTTATGTAATTTATGTTAACTGATTGATTGCGGATATATATATATATATATATATATATATATATATATAAATATAAATATATATATATATATATATATATATATATATATATATATATATATATATTATATATATATATATATATATATATATATATACGAACTCTCAATAGCAATATAATTTGTGTTATAGCAGGATTTTATTTTGTTGATAAGATATACAATATATATATATATATATATATATATATATATATATATATATATATATATATATATATATACATATATATATTTTGTGCTCGTCGAACCGTGTCTAGCCTTCCAGACCGAATACGTTGCACTGAGTGTTCGAGGGACCCGACTCCCAATGTTCCGATGCCCAGTTGACCTGCTGAAGCACCAAATATTCGCACCGGACAGTTCGCGCGTACAACAAGATTTAACAAGATTATGAAAACCAAGCGAGACTACGCGAAGAATATGTGTAGTCGTTGCGGCAAAGGTGTCACTGCCCGCAGTAGAGCAGTATCGTGTGACTCCTGCGGGCAGTGGACACACAACAGATGTGCAAGTGTGTTCAGCAATGATTTTTGTATTGTATATTTGAAAATTTTATTTCTTAATAAACGATGTGGGCTCATAATTAGATGCATTTATATTCCTGTGATCACCACGCCATCCAACATCGAGGACGTTAAATCCGACGAATTCAACTGCTTTCTACGAAAAGGTTTACATTGTATCCATCTTAAAGCCAGGGGCTTGCTGCCTAAACTGAATGAATTAATTGTTCTCGCTTCAAAAACAAAGGCAGCTGTGATTGGAATAAGCGAAACATGACTTGATGACTCGGTTGAGGACAGCGAGGTCGAACTGCCGGGATATTCAGTTCTCCGTCATGACCGTAACCGGAACGGAGGTGGTGTGTGCATTTATCTCCGAAGCGACCTTGCGTTTAACCCACGTGAAGACTTACAATCCGACGGCGTGGAGTCTGTTTGGGCGGAAATCCTCCTGCCTAAAACACGTCCCATTTTGACAGGGATCTGTTACAGGCCACCGAGACAATGTGATGTTTACGAACTTTTAGAATTGTCTTTTAATGAAGGAAATGATTTTAGTGAATGTATTTTGCTTGGAGATTTTAATATTAATATTCTTGTTAATGCTCTTCGTAATGTTGAACGTGTATTTGGCTTTAAGCAAATGATCACAGGACGTACGTACCACAATGTGTAATAATAGTGAATTTGCTATTGATCTTATTTTAGTAATTGATCTTGAGAAAGTGTAACTTGGTATTAGTGATCATTTGATAACTTAGTGCACGAGGAAGGTAAACGGTGCTCATGTAAACAAGCATAACATGTTTGGAATGCGCTGTTGTAAACATTACAACAAAGATCAGTTCATACAAAATCTAGATGACATCGACTGGTCAGATGTATTTAGTTGTGATAATGTCGATAATGCATGGGACAAATTTAAATGAACATTGTTATCAATTATTAATTAAATGGCACCGTATATGGAGGTTCGAGTTAAACAAAGGACTAAACCTTGGATGTCCAGCGAAATACTTAACTTAATCAGACAAACGGTTAACTATCTACGAAAATTTAGAAAGTAAAAAATCAATCGGACTACAAATTGTTTGTTTATCATAGAAATCAAGTCAAATATAAACAGTATATTATGTACATGTAGTAGATTCAAAACCGACCAAAAAAGCTATGACAAACCTGAAAGAGATTGGTTCATCGTCAAAATGTAGAATAACACCAACAAATATTAGTCACCAGACATTGAAAATGAAGTGTGTGTTGACAAACGGAAGGTAGCGATATTTTAACGATTATTTTACTTCTCTTGCTTCGTCTTGTTGAGAGCTACCATCATGTTTTGATTTGGGGATGCTCATGTTATTGATTTTTATCAAAACCAAAATGTTTCAGATAATATATTTGGTCTAGTTAGTATAACTGTACAATAAAATTTCAGTATATTAAATGGTATTAGCGCTAGCAAGGCTACAGGCTTAGATGAACTCCCTGCAAGATTGATCAAAGATGGTTCTTCTGTCATTGCAAAACCTCTTACTCGCATTGTAAACTTATATATAACAACTTGAAATATCCCAAATGATTTGAAGGTGGCTAGGGTTGTTCCATTGTACAAAAAGAAGAGTAAG